>APFE030266046.1:50355-130024 GCA_000404065.3 Pinus taeda | reverse complement strand
TGTAAGGATTAGTCTTCTTACCGTGCCTAATACCACACTTCTTACAGAATTCTTCAAATTCCTTGCTGCAGAATTCTCCACCATTATCTGTCCTCAACACCTTTATCTTCTTCTCTGTCTAATTTTCCACCAGAGCCTTAAATGCTTTAAACCTGTCAAAGACTTCAGATTTCTTCTTAAGGAAATATATCCATGTATTCCTTGAGAAGTCATCTATAAATGATACATAGTACACAGACTTACCCAGTGATGGAACTTTCACAGGTCCAAACACATCACTGTGCACAAGCTCTAATATTTGTTTCGTCCTCTTACCACCAGAGGGGAAACTCACCCGATTCTGCTTCCCATATACACAATTTTCACAGAAATCAAAATCCAGAGAGCTATTACTCATACCTTCTACCATACCTTTACCATGAAGTATTCGAAGGCCCTTCTCTCCAATATGTCCAAGCCTTTGATGCCACAACATGGTCTTCTCTCCAGAGACCACTTAGATTTTCTGCTCCATTTTCAGGAAACCATAAGAACTGTTGCACCCATCAACAACAGTGCTACCTTGCAGCTTGTATAGAGTTCCAATCCGAACTCCCCGAATCAATACCAGTGCTCCTCGAACCATCTTGCAGGTATCCTTCTCGAACACTGTCTTTACACCTGCATCATCCAACTTGCTTACAGAAATCAGATTTCTGGCCAACGCAGGAATATCCAGAACACCCGGAAGGGTTCTAACCCTTCCACCTTGCAACTTCAACTTTACTTTTCCGCGACCAATGATTCTAGCCTTCCTATCATCTCCTAAGAAGACATCACCACCATCAAATTTCTCATACTCGCAGAACCACTCTCTATGGGGAGTGAAGTGAAAGGATGCACCTAAGTCAATCAACCATGCCTCATGATCTACATGTGTACTTGAAGAAGCCAAGTACACATCCCCACCTTCATCTAAGGTGGGTTTTGCCTCTGCAGAAGGAGCCTCATCAGATCCCTTCCTTTGTCAAGAGCTTTAGATTTACAGTCCCTTTTGTAGTGCCCTTCCTTTCCACATTTCCAGCACACCACCTTTACAGGTTTTCCTAGAGATTTAGATCTCCCACTTGATGACTTATTTTTGTTTCTGTTCTGGGTCCGCCCTCATACAGGCAAGGCATCACCATTTTGGCTCTCCATATTTTTCCATCTCATCTCCTCCGTTAGCAAGGATGAGACTATTTCATCAAACTTCAAGGCAGTTGCATTACTACCTATTGCAATAACTAGACTATCCCATGAATTTGGTAGAGAACACAACAAACTGATGCACTTATCTTCATCTGAAATTTTAATATCAAAAAATAATAATTGACTTACCACATTATTAAATGCGTTCAAATGTTCTATCACTAAGTCTCCATCTTTCATCCCCAGGTTATATAGCTTTTTCCATAGGTATAGTTTATTCACCAGAGACTTAGATTGGTACAAAGTCCCTAACTTGTCCCACAAAGCCTTTGTCGTAGCTGCGCCTAATACATTCAGTAATACTAAATCTGAGACACACAATCGTATTGTACTCTTTGCCTTCCAATCCAACTTCTTCCATTCTTCATCGGACAATCCCGTTGGTTTAGTACCCAGATCTACCGCGATCCACTGGTCTTTATCCACCAACAGATCCTCCATCTTGAGTTTCCACAACTCAAAACTCTGACCATTAAATTTCTTGATCTCTATTTTTCCACTGCTCGCCATCTTCTTTCACCACAAGAATTGATCTCGCAGATCTCCCACTGAACAGGGTCTACCATAGGCCCGAGTGAAACCCCTCAGTAACAAAGGAATTCCCTTGAAGCCAAAACAACTCTGATACCAAATGTAGGTTTTAACCCTGCACATAAATTACTCGCATATGAATTCTAAAACACAAAAAATGAACAATGCGAGATCATAACACATAAAATACATATATACAGAGATTTTCCCTTGGATCCCAAAATCGGGACTACCAGCTTGATTTTTCATTATGTTCCTTTCAATGTTACAATACATATTTATACATGCCGAAGCATCCAATGCCATGGACCGAAAACCATTGCATCCAAAAAACATGTGTGAAAATCATGCACAAAACCATAGGTGGGTCCGCCCAACCTAACATAGGGTGCAAAACCAAAATTTTCTGGGGCACTGCCCTGGACCCCATAAAGTGGGGTTACAGGTGCCCTTCAAACCCCCTGTTAACTACGTGGAAAGAATATAACACAACCCAACAACCCTCATATTCCTCAGTGTATTTGCTAGATAAAGAGATTACTCTTTTCATCGCTGCTCAACCGTCCTTTCCCATTCCATTGAGTTCACATCAAACCTATATAGGGAGTCATGTGAACTATAATCCACCATTCTTTTCTTCATAGTTGGCCTTCTATTTCCTGCAAAAATACCATTTTATATAAGCCAAATAGAAGACATACTCAAAATCATAGCTTAGTGTATCTGAGGGGAGGTTATCACATTTGTGCAAATCAACCCAGATTAGCATGATATAGATATAGTAACGTAAACGCATAGCAACATCATGATTCATGCGTGATAATAATGTGAAAATGTAATAATAACTACATACATGATAACCATAACCATATGCGATCCAATACTATAAACCTCACTTTGATACCATTCTATAACACTGGTGCCAGATAAAGGTTTATAGGGAGCGAAACTACTCTGATACCACACTGTAACCACCCCATCCCACATTTACCCACTTTTACAATATCTCCAGGGTAAACATGAGTTGAGTGTTACAATGATATGACCCTACCTCTAAGTTCTAGTTATGTAAGTGGTGTTTTCTAACCAAAAACATACCACCACCTCCTAGGAGTACCACATCATCTAGATACCAAACATCATCTGTTGATGACCCTACCCTAGGCCAAAACTTTATTTTTCTTAAGCCTTACACCCTAACCGCAAACATTCCAATCTATGTATGTGGCTGGAAGGCTCTATTTGCTTGCAGATGCCTTCCTCCATCCGGTTGAAACCAAACTTTTCTAGTTTAGAGGGTGTGGTTCGCAACCTAAATATGGATTTCCAGGGCTAGCTACAAACCAGTTCCCCAGAATAACCCAAACTTCTAAGAACTTTGTCTAAGATGATAATAAGTATGTACAATGAATGCTAAGACTAGAACTTTCTCAAAACTTGCCAAACACACGAGAAACATTTCATCAAACACATGGTAAGAATAATAGCTACAAGTCATGAATCCATATTTGTTTATTGTCTTCTCAAATTCATCAGAGAATCATCAAGAAGGCTCAATTCCCTTTCAAGCTAGCTACAACAACACTACTTAGCTCATGCATTCATTAACAATTCAATAATATATCAAATCATGAATAGATCCATAACATGAGCACATCATTTAACCATGCCTATAACCAACATATAACCAGAATAAATCCATGCCAAACCAGCCATAAACTCAATACACTAAATTATACATGTGCTCATTGATCACAATAGGAAAATGACTCATATTAGCATAGGTGAAGGCCAACCAAGTCAAGTACTTCCACGTGCCACCTGACTATAGATTGGGCTGAACCAATTATCTTTTTCATCCAATCACTCTCGTGCCATATTCAAAGCATGAATGTGGGATCATATGGGTTGAACCAAAATAGAACCAATCAGTGCTTCCAAAGGCCAAACCACCTCAACCCTCAACTAGAGTGATTTTACCTAAACCGGTCCAAAAATCACTAATACCAAACACAAGCTTGGATGCCTCTAAATTCCATCACCAACTCCAGAGGAATTTTCTTGTCTCTACCCATCTATCGAGAGTTCCATAAGAAATCCCATATCCACCCTTGAACCTTGGGAATTTTCTCGAGACCACCTCAACTATGATCCAAGTCTACTAATCATCCAAAGCTTAAACAAAATAGAGAACCCACTACATAATGGTTATCCAGGAAATGGCAAGGCAAGGCTGAAACCACTGTTAATCCAAGAAAATCCCACACCAATGACAACAAAATAGCCAAACAAACACATGCACATACCATGCATTCAAATCTCAACAAGGAAATCACACATGTAACCTGTCACCTGCAATGTATTCCTACTATATCTATGGATCCAACCTTCTTTTTTTCTTCCCACAAATTCCTTTTCTTTCTTGCATGCTTCTCTCCAAGTCCAAGTGAATGCTAGGCTGCTCCAATAATGCTTTATGTGTGTAAGGGTGGCAGAAGAGAACTAGAATGATCAAGACATTAGCTAAAAATTGTCCAAAAGTTGTCAATTGTTTCTCTTATTCCCTTTTATCATTGATGTCTCGTGCCTCTTCCTTTCCTTTTTCTCTAATTTCCCTTACATGCATATTTTTGTCTGTTCACCTTCCATTTCTCCTATTTTCCTTTATTTCCTTAACTAAATGTCATTTATTGCCTCTTTTCCTTTCTCAATGCCTTTACAGATTTCTATAGCCATTAATAACCCACAACTAATGCCCACTATAATGTTTTCTCACCATTCAGCTTGGAATACGTGTCCCGTGACCTTGGTTTTATTTTATTTACATGAAAAATCAAACATGGGCTATTACAAAAGGCATGCCAGCTCGACAAAAATCTACCATATTAATATGCATATAAGGCATTGAGGCATCCACAAAATTCAATGTTTTTTTATATGACTATAATGTATCATGGTTGTTTTTAACAATCACCAATTCTTATTAAAGAGTATATCATATAAAAAATTTATTATTGTAATAAGTTAAACACCTTATATTATCATGGCATAGTATTGAGAGGCATAATATTGAAAGGCATCAGTGGATTTGATGATAAATTTAATATTTTAAACAAGCTTGAATGACATGAAGAAATTCAATGAAAATGATTATTTTAACATACAAAAAGGTCATGTAGTCGTTCGTAAAATATATTTTCTTCCATTCTTTACAAGCATCAAGGTCTTTGCAAGATTCAACCTTTTTAACTTGTCCATTTCCATTTAAGATTTTACATTATATGTCATCATGTTAACATGGCTAAATGGAATTGAGAAGTTTGTAAAATTTGGCCTTTTTGTCTTGTTGAAATAATAGTCGTAGAAGGAAGGAATAGGTCAGTGCAAGAAATAGGAAGGACAATGTTGTTAGAGGCTATATTTCTTGATAAGTTTTGTAGATAAATAGTTGGTCCAATAGTCTACATTATGAACAAGGCACAACTCTGAGTTAATAGTGATAAGACACCATATAAGCCATGGAAACACAGGCCAACTATTTGATAATTTTTGGAAGCAAGTGCTACATGAAGATAAATGATGATAATTTGGTCAAATTTTGATTGAGTAGACAAGGAAATTTTCCTTGTATATACAACAAACAACAAAAGACCATGGAACATTGTAGAATGTATTATTGTAAGAATTGATGAAGTTTGGAAAGAGAAAGAAGCAGAACAAATGAATGATAAGTCAGAAGATAACATTTACATGGACCAAGAATAGCCTACTACAAAGGAAGAACATGGAAAAGAAGAACAATCTCTCTCTTGGACAACTTTTAAGTTTGTGCAAAAAACATCATCTATAGAACCAAATTATTAGAGATAATATGTGGGTATACAAACTTGGTAAAGAATGGAAATTCACTAGGAAAAGCCAAATTTTCCTTGTTTTGAGTAGATCCAAAGGACTTTGCAAAAGGAAGTGAGGACCAATATTTCATGAATGTAATGGAGAAAGGATTGAATCGAATTGAGAAAAAGGGAACTAGAGAACTTGTGCCATGACCAAAAAATGTTATTGGGAATTGGTGCGTATTAAAGAAAAAGATGAATGAACAAGGGAAAATTATAAAAAAATAAGGCAAGATTGAAACAAAAACAATCACTAAATTATTGTTTTTTAGAAATGGTTGGTCTAGTAGTCAACACCATGAATAGAGAAAAATAATGAGTTAATAGTGACAAGACAACATCTCAGCCATGGAAATGTAGGCCACCTTTAGTTAAGTATTTTAGAACTTTTGGAAGTAAGTGTTACATGAAGATACAAGATAATTTGGGAAAAAATTGATTATAGAGTAGATGTTAAGGTTCGACCCTAACCCCTTTATTAATGTAATAAGCCAAAGGGGCCATGTAAGGGTCATGATTAGTTAGTATAATAAATAAATGATGTATGCATTGTAAGTGATTGATCCTCATTATAAAAAAGGGACCACATTAGTTATAATGGGCCATAGTTAATAAATAAAGTGGTTAGCCCACAATATATAAGGGATCACGAGTAGTTAGGATTTTGGTCTCAAGAAACTATATAATGTTGAAGATAGTAAGGAAAGGCTCTTCTGATGTTGTGTAATTGAGCTCTGTTATACTGGAGGTTTCCCCCTCGAAGAGGCAAGTGAACAATATTTATGCAGATTTTAATAAAATATTTCTATTGTTATAATCTCAACATGTTATTTTTTGCAGTATGTTTGACATTTTTTGCACTTCTAATATTTTTTGCAAGCATACTACAGTAGATGAGGGGAATTTTCCTTAGATACTCAACAAACAATAAAACACTACACAAATTTGTGGAATGTATTAATCTAAGAATTAACGAAGCTTATAAAGAGAAAGAAGAAGAACATACAAATAAGAATTTAGAAGATAACATCTATGTGGACTAATAAGTGCATACTATAAAGGAAGAACACGAAAAAGAAGAACAATATCCATCCCGAAAAACTTTTAAGTTTGTCCAAACACATCCCCTAGAGAACCAAGTTATTTGAGATGTTGATGTAATTATACAAACTCGAACCAGTAATAGGTAAAAATCATCACCCAGAGAACCAAATTATTGGAGATGTTGATGTAGGTATACAATCCTGAACCAAAAATGGGTGAATTCTATGGAACAAGGATGGAGTCAAATTGAGAAAAAATGAACTTGGCAACTTGGGAACATGTTGGGAGAGATTTTATGTGATGGCTTGGGCCTCTTTTAGGAAAATCATTTCAGTTAAGAAAATGGTGATTTTAGTTTTTGATCATTGGCATATTTCACCTTTAGCTGGGAGAGATACCAAGTTGATAATCGATGTTCATAACATGTTAGAAGGAAAAATATCTCTTAGCAACTTCAATCTAGTCCTTCACAAAGTTTGATCTTTTGACTTGTCCAACTGAATCAGACACTTGCAAAACTTTGATAGTTTTAACTTATCCATATGCATGAATTAATTATGAAAATTTGAAGGTTTTGACACACTCAAAATTTTGATCTCTTTTACACATGAAATTTATAAACTTTGATCTTTTGAACATGACTAAAAGTCATTGAAATGTTCAAAAATTCGATCCATTTACCAGGTTCAAATGTATGTAATACTATTGACAAAAATCTTTCATATTAGGATTCATAAAATTCAATGGATTTCTATATGAATCTAGGGTATGGTTTCCATTTCAATATTCTATAAATACTATCACACAACCACTCATATCATATTAGGTAGTGTTGTCAGTTCCACAAACACCCTCTAAAATTTTGTCTACACTTGAATTTTGGAGCCTACCTATGATCTGATGATCTCTCGTTCCTTTATTGATTATATTTGCTTCATGGTTGGTTCTAAGACTCTAACTTTCAAAGTCAGCTACTTACATATGCTAATATTTTTGTTGCATTTAGTAGTCAATGTACACCCGAGCAAGTCAAGAACTGCACAATCGTTGTTGATAGTCATTCCATAGATGCCAAGGTCAGTGATTGCACATCTCTTGGAGACAGAGACTACACAATCCATGTATACAGTTAGTGCATATTTAATGGATATGTCCTCTCATTCTTACTTGCAGTTGTACCATAACTTGGGTGATTTTTCTCAATTGTTGCATTTGTGCACTATGGTTTTCATTAGTGTCGCTTCAACCTTTGCAGCTATCGTTTTGATTACCTTCACTTCTACAAGTGGAAATTTTGTGTTCTTTTTCCTATAGCATGTGTTGATTTCACCTTTATTTATTCTTTTGCAAGTGTCATTTTCACTTTTTCTTACTATCACAAGTGTCACTTTTTGGTAAGGGAAGTGTCACCTTTTGCTTCGAGGGTGAGGAAAAACCACTAGGATGATAACACTTACCATGTGATTTCCACATCACCCGTCATGTCATCGCCAAATTGCACCATGTCATTGCCACATCACCTACCATGTCATCTCCACATGATCACAAGGGCACCACTTGGAACCCACGTGCCCTCCATGAAGCCTTGGTGGCACATCTATGCCATTACATTGAAACGAGTGCTCCTTGTCATGTCGCCCACTGTAGGTTAAGAAGTTTGAAAACATGGCAATGGGAGTGAGTGGTGGAAAGGTTTCAACACTTTAGGTTCCACTCCCCTCTTCGTGTGTTTGACCATTGGTCCATTGACATCAGACCTTCCTCACAAGATTACCACTAATATAAATTGTCGATGTCCAAGGTTCGATGGTTCGAGAGCATCATTTCAGCGCTCAAGGTTCTGCTTATGTGACATACCTCTAATAATGAGAATGATATCCAATAGAGGATATGTTTGAGCCATCACAAGAAATGACAGGCCAGATGTGAACTTCTCTTAGAAGGAAATCTAGCCTTGGAGAAATTCGATACGTCACAAAAGTGGCTACTCCCTTCCAACCCCAGACTTCCAAATATTGGATAAAAATATTAGTGAAATGGAATTCGTCCCTTACAAGGATTAACCTCCCTTGGATACAGGCACTATTTCAAAATAAATTGGCCCTAGGAAATCCATGGCTTCACAAGGGAGTTGGGCTTTTCCAACCCAAAATGTCTCTGATTCTCACTGCGCACCAAGGAAACTAAGAAGGGAAACTTCCTTGGGCAAGGGGATGACAATCCAAATGTCAAATTTCCTTGAAAACGTAGTCCAAGGTTGGACCTCGACCTTCAATATATTATACAAGTTTGCAATCCACTCTTAAGAAGTTTACCATCCATTTATTAATGTTGTAAACTTGTGTATGTATATATATATTACGGTGCAAATCATATTCATAAGCTAAGTGTGCATAAAATCATAGCTTGGATCAACATTCATAAGGTAAATACCTACCAACACATCCCATGTATACCCTCAACTAACAACATATAAAATAGACTATAATTCATAAATATGGCAGCAGCTCCATGGTGCCACCAGTCATTAAAATCATAAACATACAAGATAGATAGCCATGAATGTAACAACACTCTTCAAGCATTCACACATGCATATACAAGTTCATATTAACATAAGAAGACTGTCATAGCCTATGATTCAAATCTGTATTATCTTTGTACTTATCTAAATATGATATAATGGTTGGAAACTGAAGGAGGGATTTCCACTCTCCACCCAACCATATGACAACTACATTGCAACCTTTTTTGCAAATAACCACCCTCGAGCTAGATCCAAAGTTTGAGTGGATTCTTTCCCAAGGGAAACATCACTCCAAAGGTTTAAGTATGCACTCGGAGATTGAGTTCATTGTCTAAGTAATTTATACTATATCCTCTAAAAGTAAGCACCACAACAATTCTCTTACTCTCATGAGTCTATTCACAGGGCTTCACCGAGGGTCCATATGAGGTATTTCTTAGTACAAGAGATTGAATCCACTGTCCAGGTAGTTTATCATCTCTCTAGAAAGTACCATAATGACTTAAAATATCCTTTCCATGTGGTTTATCATCTATATAGCAAGTACCATAATTATATGGGAATCCACTAAGCCTCGCACTGACCACTCAGGCGTGGAAACATAGTCCAGTGGCCTCAAACACAAAATATTGGGAATAACACCCAAAATTCACATAAAAAATGGCTCACCATTTTCTCCATGATTTCCTTGGATTCCTTTGGTCATGCTCCATAAATCCTCTCTCTTCGCATTAGTCTTCCACAATCAAGGCTCGAAAACCAACCAAGCAAGAACAAGGAGGAGGAGAAGCAACCCTCCCCCTTCTTTTTTGCACATATTTATACTTCCTCTACATCCCCCCCCCCTTTTAGATGGAGTGCAATCTCTTCCTTCTTTTTTGGAAAACTCTTATCTTTTAGAAGAGTCATCTCTACCCAATCTCTCCTTGATCTTTGAGAGGAATGGGCATTGTCCTCTCCCATTCACTTCTATAGTCCAATCTCATAACTTTTTTTAGGTGGTGGTTGCTTGATTAGGTCAAAACCGACTTCAACAATAACTCACAGGTTGTATCATGGCTTTTCAAACAAGTGATCTTGCCTCCTCCCTTAGACAATGGATCCATTTTGTCCACTCCTCTACTCCAATAATTAAAATTACTTTATCTTTTATGAGTTTTAAATTTAGTTATTTTAGTCACTTGTGCCTCCACGCTGGAATTAAGTAATAAAGTTGGTCAAAGGGCAATAGAAGCACCTTGGACTGGATGAAGCATGATGAGCACCAGTATTGTAGTGAGGATGCTACAACTCATGGGGCTACCGACTTTACTTCATCAACCCGGGGTTCATACAAACTTGGAGGTGACAATGTTTTATACACAAATAGATTTAATTGGTCTACTCTTTGTCATTACTGAGTTGGGACAATAGACCACTAGGGTTTCTCAAACAAGCCTTCTATTGACTAGAATAAGTCTGATTACCAATTGGAGAAGGGAAATTTACCCTAATTGGGAGAAATGAAATGTTACCTATTGAAAGAATGAAAGACTGAATTTTTTTTTGCAAAATAACATGAAATCCTCTATCTACTTGCTAACATACCATGATTACAAAAGAACCCTACTTTAACACATGTGAGGTTTTAACTAATCTAAGCATGAAATCAGATCTAGAGAGTACCAATTGATGTGTGCATGGATAAACATAAAAGAACTTCTTTTCTTTGTCTTTTTGCTTGAAAAATGTAAATGTTAATCTTTCTTAATTCTTTGGTAGGGGGACAGGGGTGGAGGAAGAGAAGTACAATGGTTTAGATGGCTTGGAGTGCAAGTAGGGGCCTAATCCTAGCTTCAATGATGATTTTTCTGAAGTCAGGATCAAAACAGGCTGCTACAGGTTTTCCTACAGGATATCTACATGATGTACTAGTTCTCCTACAAGATCCCCTGTTTTACTACATGAACAAGCCGAAAGCTTAGGGAGTGGTCTAGAAGGTGGAATGGAGCTTGGAAAAGGTGGATAAGGAAGTAATAAGGCATGGAAGTGGTAGGCACTACTCAAAAATCAAGCCAAAGCTTTAATATATGGTTCAATGGAAATGGCAAATTTTCCTCATAAAACAAGAATTTGAATTGGGACCTTAGTGACTTTTGGAAATCATGGGTGTATATGGCTTGGATTAGGCTAATGAGATGAGGTCTCCCTACAATTTAGAAATTCCTTCAACAACACACATCATCTTTGGCATTTATACATACATTGATCTAAAAACAAGAAGGGTTTATTCAAATAGAAGAAAATAGAGTTGTCACCATTTATTTGGTAAGTTCATGCATGGAAGTGCTTGAAACCAATACAAAAACGATATGAAATCGGTGCAAAACCTAAGAGATCAGAAATTCCATTTGCATCTTATCCTATGAAACTAAAAGATAATGACCTAATTAGCTGGAAACCCTAGATTACGCAAAAAAACAAGAATTCTGTCTTTTTGGGTTGTATGGGAAGTGTTCCTCAAACCATGATCCCTAAAAGGGATAAATGAGGTGAAAACAACTTGTTTTCAACCTTTTTGGAATATCTTCTTATCACTACAATGCTACTATTAGAACTATCCACAAATGAGGGAAACTAATTAACGCTACCAATATTTGCAAATTAACAACACCAAAATAAGTTTAACAACTAACTATGAGTATAACCTAAGCATACATATACAACAAGAGGAACCTCTGCTGCTAGGGTTGGGACCTAACCCAAGAGCTTCAGCCCTTTGATTCAACTCAGTGCTGGATCAAGGGAATGTTGCTCATTTTTATTAAAATATCATAAATACACAAGAATGCTTGGTTACAATGCTTCAACTCGAAAATGCTGCTTAGTTATCTTGCAAAAAAATATGAATCCTAATGAGGCTCTAGGCCTCTTGATTTATACAACTGAAGTTACCAACAAATCCCTTAAATTTAAGGAGGCTTGGCTCCCAATATCAAGATCAACTACTCTTCAACTGTCACTGGCTTGGCTGCCAATGAACCTCATGACTTGGCTGCTTGTAACTCTGAGTTGATGAGATTTGACTGAGGAATATTCAAGCGGGTGAGGAGTTAAGGATGGATATTGTATCTCCTAGAATGCCTCTTGCTTGTCTTCATTCGAGTTCCTGCATTTTAATTAGACAAAACTTGCTCCAAAACCTAGAATCACTGCACATTAGACCACTATACATGACATCTCATATTTAATCTTTTCATTAAGAAAAATATAGTTAAAACATGTAAAGAATTGTGAGAAATTTTTATTTTAGTAAGCTGGAGGTGCATTAAGGTCCATATAATTTACCCATTGATGAGGCTCATCATCACCCCCCTACTGAAAATGTTGCTCATCCTCTGAGCAACTCAATCTATGTCCATGTCTTTCATTGGTTTGGTGGCTCCCTGACATTCCAAGCTTCTATTGTAGTCTCCTCCTATGGATAAAACCTTGCATTCCTCTCTACCTCCTCCTACTGCTTTCTTTCTTCGTCTTCCTTTCTCCCCTATAAAATACCTAAAAGCAATGGTGGTTTGAGTTTCAATCCAATCCAGTTGACTTTGAGCGTCTGTAATGTTTTCTTATACATTGGGAATCTTTCTAGTGCACCCCTCATTCTATAAGGAGAATAATATTCTTTGATATTTAGGTTGTAGGGTAGGGTGTTCCATCTCCTTTGGCAGGCTTGCTAGCTTTCATCTCCTAGCAATCTCATCATGTCTTCAAAATGAGTGACTGCTTGTTCTTGTACAATAAGGTATTGTGGTGTAAGCTTGGGATAATTTGCAATGAGGTTATGAGTGTTGATGACAACCATTGAATTAGGTTGTTATGCTCTGATGAATAGGGGTTCTTCTTCTTCTCTTGCCAATACCATTTTCATTTATGTAGTTCTTGCTTCCTCATGACTCATCTAAGATTCCAAGGCCATTAGTTGTAAGGCCCCTAAATTTGGATTGGGGTCCCACACATTTAAATTTGTTGAAGCTAAATTGTGTAGGTAGAACTTCGATATCTTTGCTCTATCCTCCAAGATTCTTTGGTCACAGAGGTTAATGAATTGCCTATAGTCTTGGAAAGGCATATTTCCTCTTTGAGCTAGAGTTTTTATCTGAAACTGCAACCATTTTTCTGAGGTATAAGGCATATGATTTTGCTTGCATCCTACATTGAATTGCCTCCATGGATAAACTTGCCATAGTTTCCAATTGGCCTTCGTTTTCCTATAGGTTCTTTCTTAGCCATGTGTTCTCTGCCCCTAATTTATATTTCATCATTGTTTCCCTGTCTCTAATGCTACTTAATTCTCTGCCCATTTCTTGCAGCTTCTCTTCCATATGACCTACATCCTCCACCCCTTTTGATTTAGCAATTTTCATCCACCAATGTGTTCTTGCTCTCTCTTTTTCAAGTTCAAAGATTAGAGAAATGGAACATTTTTATGGTATCACCCTACCTCCTTTAATGAATCTATAGTAGGAGATGAGGTTTGGATGTGGGCTAGGTTCCTTTAGCTCCTGGGCCTCTTCCTCTATTTTTTCTTGAGTAATTTCTACCTCTTTTCCTTCCCTTTGACCTTGCAGCCTTTCTTGATATTTTTTCTTTGTTTCTTGCAGCTTTGATAAGGTTTCCTGTAGGACTGTTTTTGCTTCATGTAGTTCTGATTGTGTTTCCTATAGGAGACATTTCCCTTTTTATGAAGGGATCAAAGGTTGTTTAACTTGTTTTGTTGAGGCCGACCTTGTGTCAGGTCTCCTAACATAGGTGATAGGTGACTCAGGAGAAGCTTGTTTTGATGTTTCTTCACCTTCCTTTTTCTCTAGAGGGACTAGTTTCTCTTGTTATTTTGGTGATTCCTCTATGATAATTAGAATCCTGGTATGGGTTTGGGGTCTCCCCTATTTAATCCAGGTGCTCTTCCTTGTTCTGAAGTAAAGGGGAGTTTGCCTCTGTCTCTTTTCCCTTTGATTTGATAGGTGTACTTGGGGTAGTTAGATAGTTAGTGCCTCCTTCTCTGTAGGCTCCGAACACACCCTTAGTGATTCTTCTTCTTCCCTGCTCTATTTTTCAGAATTTTGTTCATCCTTCTGTACTTCATCCTCTCTTTCTTCTTCTTTTTCATCCTCTTTTTCTTCTTATTTTTCATCCTCTCTTTCTTCTTCTCCCTCACTAGGAGTAGGGTTTTTATCATACTTAATGGCTCGAATTGCACCATCTTCCCGTAGGTCTGCAAATGTTGATCATACAATAGGGATTCTTAATTTTTTTATAGCATCTTGCAGGATGAGTTTGATCAACCCATGATGTGATAGATGTTAATGTTTCCCTTCTTGTACCTTGTTGCTCATGTCTATTATTGATTGTAACAGAAAATAAGGTACACTAATTATGTTATGAAGAGGTGTCTCCTCTCCAAATCTTAGCTCATGGAGGAGTCTAAAGTGGTACCCATACACTACATTGTATCTACCTTAATAGGAAATATACTTGATGATGTGGTAACTTACTTCATTCCAAGGATATGGAATGCTTTCCCTTCTAACCCCATTTTTGTCTTCAATTGGTTCTTGTCCTTCCAAGTAAAAACCCTTCTTTGAAAGAGTGTTGTTATTCTTGTTCTATTTTGTCCACTACAACCCTAGGGGGAGTGTAGTTATCCTACTAATACTCTCAGGGGTAATTTATACAAACAAAACCTTCACTACAACAATCGCATCGGCTTTAGTGAGAGGTATGAGTGACATTACAAATTATATAGCCACATCATCATCGTTGTTATCACTTAAGAAATCTGATGCTAAAATTTCTCATCCTAGCCCAATGACAAAGGTCAGTGTTAGTCTAAGTTGATTTCATTTTTTTCCTTAAAGTTTGAAGTTTTAGGAGGTCATGAGTCAAGTGTATTCTTATCTACCATTGGTCCCCCCTCATTCACGATTGATTTCATAGTCATGTGTCACTTTGCTATCCATCACAAAGCCTTTTTGGTAATTGCGTAGCGCATGCATTCTTTTTAAAGTGTTTTCGCAACGCATCTACTCTATTTAGCAGTTTCGTAGCGCAAAACTCATTAGATGTTTTCGCAGCGCAAAACCTTATTAGGTGATTTTGCAGCGCATCATTCAAAATTTAAACTAACTGCGTTGCGAAATCAGGGATTCGTGCGTTCCGCAGCAAATATTTCCCAAATGTCAAATCCGTTAGGTAAATCAGTGTCTGCGTCATCTTGTGTCAGTTCATGTACTCCACTTATCACGTCCCACCACCCGTCTCCATTATCACCACCATTAGATTTGTTGATACACATGGATTACAATTTCCAAGAAAAGCCACCTTGCACAAGTCTTAATGATGATTGTAAGCCTTGCATGAATAACAAATCTGCAAGATTGCAATTTGAAAGATTATAAACGACAAGATTTCAATTTTAAATAGCATTGTAATCAAGCGAGGCAGCAAATCAAATGAGGCAGCAAATCAGGCGAGGCAGATTTTCAAAAGAAGTTGAGTTTACAGTTCGAACAGAGCTAGTATTCCTTGCTTTCAGGTCTTTAAGATTTCATGGAGAGATCAATAGAGAAGAAAGAACACAAATCAGGCAAATGTCTGAGAAATGAGCCTGAAGGTTTGGATATAACATTGAAGAATAAAGATGTGGAGAAGGTGTTTAAAAAATCCGGATGTTGGAATTTTTGCAGGAAGTTACAAGGAGGGCATGCACATGTGACCAAAAAATTTGCACTAAATTTCACAGGATTAAATTCAAAGGTGGCTATGATGGAATTGCAGGTCTCGCCAGAGATGATATCCACTGTGATAGAGATTCCACGAGGGCAAGAGAATTGGTTCAAAAATTTCAAATTTGACATGAATCCATGCAAGGAGTTTTTAAAGAAGGAGTTTGTAAATTCAGATTTGAGTAAGTCAGTGCCTAGGAGTTATGTCAAAGAGTCCTATGCACATTTACTCACCTGTATAAAAAAATACCTGACTTGCGAAGGAAGGTATAACAAGGTGTATTCATACCATTTCAAGCTCCTTTTGCATTTACAGGGAAAGTTTCCATTGATCTACCTTTTTACCTATTCCGCAGTTTGAGTAAGATGTGTGATAAAGTGCAATTGAGGAAGGAAGCTTGTGAAACTTCTCTGTTTCATCATGGCTTGATTAAACTACTTGTCTTACATGAGCTTCAAAAGGTAGGCAAAGATTGGAATTCATTTATTTTTATGGCTGGTTTCAGAAGCCAGACTGGCCTCAGTCCTCTACCTGCAAGAGATCTTACAACAACGGGTCTTCAAACAGAAACAAGAGCTAAGAGATTTCCAAAATTAAAGGCAAGGAAACAAGTGAGAGAGTCAGTAAAGCCACTGATCATTCAAGATACACCTCAATAGTCAACTAAGGAAAAAGCTCAAGTCAAAGAGATTGCACCTGAAGCAAGCACAACTGAAGTAGTCTCAAGGAGAAGAACAAGAAGTCAGATGGCTAAAGAAAAAGGTAAGGCAGTAGCTGTTGAAGAAAGTCTAGTTTCGAAGGGAAACCTAAACGATTTATTGCAGGCAATTGACTTTGAGGAGTCCCCACTAGTTCAAGATGAATTGATGGAGTCAGAAAAAGAGAATACAAAGAAAACCAAAGCCTCAAAGAAACTTAAATTTGATGAGCAAGTTGAACAATTTGTTTTCAAACCCAGAAGACCCATAACAAGGAGATTTTAGCAAGTACAGGAGGTACCACCAAGAATAGAGGAAACAGGGGAAGAGATACAATGTCATCAAAGAAAGGACAAAGGCAAAATAGTCGCCACATATAAAGAAGATAGTATAGAAGAATTGAAAAGAAGATTGGAATCAGCTAACCTTGAGATTGCCAGACTGAGGAAAGCTGCCAGAAGACATGCCATCATACAAGCTAATTATTACAGAATTAAAACCTTATGGGAAGATAAAGCAACTTCAAAGGTGGTTGACTGTGATACTCAATTCCATACTTGGACAGTATCGGCAATCAAAGAAGCAAAATTCATCAGGATGATTAATATGCAATTAAGAGCTGGGAATAAGATTATGAAGAAACAAATCAAAGATTTAAAGGCACAGTTAAGCCAGCTAAAGGAACCTTCTAAATGAAATCCCATTTCAAGTAAGATTATGTTTTGAATTTTGATGATTTTGCTTAGTCTCATCTTCTTGAAGAATTCTACATGTCCATTTAGTTTTGGAAAGTCTTGGAACAGTTGAAAGGAGGTTTTGATAACAAAGTGCTCAATTAATAAAGTTTTGGGTTGAAAACTATGTTTTTTAAACAACACAGCAGTTTCGTAGCACGCTACGAAACTGCTGAAGCTGATGATTAAAGCTCAGCAGTTTCGTAGCGCGCTACGAAACTGCTGAAGCTAAAGAATCCAATATAAATCAACCAGTTTTGAAACATAAGTGGGAAATTTTGAAGGGTGAATACATACAAGGAAACATTCGAAGCTGCAGTAATCAATCAGGTTAAGACAGGTGGAGAAATATGGATTTGGATCCAAATTTGAATTTTGTCATAAAGTGAGCACTTTAATCACGGTTCAGATATGTTAAGACAGCCTAAATGCGTTTTTGTTTTAAAAGGCAGTGGACAACACATCAATGGACGTGGCCATTTGTCACGTTTTGGAAAGCAAATATGAAAGACCTACTTCTGTGGATTCGAAAACCATAAAGACCGATGAGCAGGGGTTGTTTCCTATATTCCAGCACAATGGGAAAGATGTGGCATAAAAGACAAGCATGGAGTCTTAAACCTCCATCACAGCCAAACTAACAGGGAACCAGATGTCAAGGAAAGGAAATCATTGTAACCAACGCTATTATTAGCATGGCATGGTGTTAGAATCCTACTAGATTTAGATCTCTGTAAAGTCTAGTTAAAGTTTGTTACATTAAATAAGCAGTTAGAAGTGGATTAGGTGTCATTAGAAGTAGATCTCGAGTTTCCCTCATGCTTGAGGAGAAACCTCAATTAGATAGAAGAAGAACTCTATATATAGCTGGAGCAACAATGTAAAAAGGGTTGGAAATTTTATGAAAAAAGGCTGATATTTGGCTTATGTAATACTCTATTTTGATAATACATGTTTGGCTTTACTTCTCAGGATTCATGAGGTATTTGATGTTCAGAATGTGTGATGTTTTCCTTTTCCTAATTCTTGTAGTGGAATGAATGTGTAATCACTTAGAATTCACTTGAGGTGCTCTAACTTCCTGTATGCATTCATAGACTGTGTGGTCCTATCTGAGTTTTTATGTTCTGAATATTTTAAATGTTGAATGCCCTGACTTCTATGTAAGGTTGAATTCATTGTCATATTGAGATGTTGTTGACTCCATAAGCCCAATGGATAGTTGCTAAATGTGTTTCCACCATTCATATTCTTACAGTTGTTTCACAAGAGTTAGCCATCTTAACTATAATCAAAATCATTAACCCTTTTTTGAGAGAGCCCTCTCAGGTTGAGGAGGCTAAGCCTCAGCCTAAAGTAGGTTTGAAATAGTTACTTGAGGTCTTCCTGGTCTACAGCCTTCCAGGGTTAGATTTTGAGATAACACCTTAAACACTTGATAAGAGAATGATAAGCATCTTAGGTTTTATTATGAATGGGGAATTAGCACAAAATTACTAATCTGCTCCATTTCAGATCAAGCTCAAAGACCTATTTATTATTGAGAAACAATAGAAAACCCTAAATATCCAAAAACATAACCCTAGGAGATGAAGTGCCAAATTTATGAGCCTCGTTTGGGTAAATTTATGTCAACTTCCCGAGGTCGTAACTTTGGCATATGATCTTTGTTTGGCTATCATGATAACTTGTTTCAAAACATCTCTTAGTCCCTCAAAATGGCTTTGGAAGTTTAGGACCCGAAAAACTCCCAAAAATAGTAAGTTGTGCTACAATTAGATAAACTAATGAGAAACAACAGTGGGGGTCCAAGTGGAATAAGCAGGTGGCCACCAATATCCACCTGGATTAGTCCTCCCCTCTTAGGAAGTAATGGTCCCCGTTGTGTTGAGTGCCTCCATAAGATGGGGAAACTTTCGTTGAACTTGGTCCTTGGTGAGCCACTTGTCTTGGTGCAAGAGTTGGCCAACTTTGACAACCCGATACAGTTGGATCTTCTACTGGCAAGTGTTCTTGATGTGTGTGTCCATTTTCTGATCAGTTGTGGCTTGCTCCATGCATTCTAGGTTTAAATCTGTTGGTGTGAGTTGTTCTGCAATGTCTAGTAATGGTGGAAAGTATAGTCGAAGGCGGTCCACATTGAACACTAGGTGCAGGCTGAGGAATGCTGGAATGTTAAGCTTGAAAGCATTGTCCCCTACAACCTTAGTAATGGTTTAAGGCCCATATCAGAGAGGACAAAGCTTGCGGTGGGGCCCATCGAGGTGCTCCTTCTACAAATGTAACCAAAATTTGTCGCCCACCTAGAACTTGTGTGGCACCCGATGTTGGTCATGACGATGCTTGTACTTAGCATTGGCTTTGTCCAATATATCATGGACCTTCTCACGGATGTGTTGAATGCGCTTAATGAAGCTGTTAGCCCTATTAACTTTAGACTAGACATGAGTTGTATCTACCTGAGTAGCTGCAAATGTTATGGCCACATCAATTGAACACAGTGACTGGAATGCCAACCCCACTTGAAAAGGGTTGTGGCCAGTTGAGCTATGGAGAGCTCTATTGTAGCTGTATTGGATATAAGGGAGGCTTTCATCCCATGTGCGTGGATGCTTCGAGTTGTAGATACGTATAATGTGTACGATCATCCTATTAACGACCTATTTTTGGCCATTAGATTGGGGGTGGAAAGTCGTGGACTCAGTGAGCTTGGTATCGAACATCGACTAGAGACTTAACCAAAATGTACTTAGGAAATTATTTTCCCGATCTGAGATAATGGACTATGGGATCACAAAATGTACCCACACTCGTTCAAAGAAGATCTTAACAGTGACTTCTTCCATGATACTCTTCTTGTAAGCAGCCAGAATGGCCATCTTAGAGAGTCTGTTGACGACCATGAAAGCGTAGTCATTGCCATGCTTAGTAGAAGGAAGGCCCGACATGTAATCCATGGAAATGGATTCCCAAGGTA
The DNA here is from genome assembly GCA_000404065.3 of Pinus taeda. Classification (NCBI taxonomy): domain Eukaryota; kingdom Viridiplantae; phylum Streptophyta; class Pinopsida; order Pinales; family Pinaceae; genus Pinus; species Pinus taeda. The sequence goes on along the minus strand of APFE030266046.1, from coordinate 109,628 downwards.
GACAAGGAGTAGGAAGAGGAGTATATAGGCATTACTTCTTGATGATCAGTTTGGAAATGATGCAGGCATTGTAGGATATGATGTACTTCCCAACATCCTGTCGAAGACGACCAATAAAAATACTTCTGCAACATTTCCACAGTTTTTCTACCCCAAAATGTTCATCGACCTGACTGTAGTGCGCCTCCCAAATAATCTTGGCACACTAGCTTGAAGGAACACATATGTGTCCCAAGTGGCATAACAATGCATCCTAGAGGTGAAAATCTGGAACTTGCTTACCTTCCATGAGTGTCTGGTATGTGCTGCTAAATTCTGGATCATTTTTGTAAATATGTGGCCACCCCGGTGTCTCGTGCCCATAAGAGTCGAGCTCAATGGTCAGTGCCATGACCCGTGGTCGGTTGAGGTAGTCTGCAACATTGTTGGTGCTTCCCTTCTCATACTTAATGTTCAAATGAAACTATTGTAGGTATGTGGAACATTTCTTATGGCGATCGTTCTGCAACTTCCCTTGTGTCTGTATGAACTGCAAGGGTCGATGATCATTTCCTTCCCCAAAATATAATGCTTACATTGATGGAAGGCCTGCACAATTGAATACATCTCTTTGTCATAGGTGGGGTACTTTTGGACTGTTTCAGAAAGTGTCTCACTATGATATGCCACTAGGTGCCCCTACTGAGTAAGAACTACACCAATAGCATAGTTAGAGGCATTTGTCTCGATCTCAAATGGTTGTTGTAGGTCTAGTAATGCGCGGACTGGTGCAGAGCAAAGGCAATGCTTCAACTCGACAAACATACTTTGTTAGGATTTAGACCAAAAGAACTTTGCTTTCGCTTTGCCCTTGGTGACTTGACTTAAAGCCCAAGTGATATGAGAGAACCCCAACAAGAACCTACGATAGAAATTGGCAAGACCCAGAAAGTTGCGGAGCTATGTTAGAGTGGTTGGGGTTGGTCAATCCTGGATGGTTTGTGTCTTGGCTGGGTCCACATGTACACCCTGCTCATCAATGATGTACCCAATACATTAAACCTGGGTCATGCCAAAAGTTCATTTCTCTAGATTAGCAAACACCTTGTGTTGTCATAGAGTTTGAAGGACCTATCGAATATGCTGGAGGTGTTCTTCCCAACTATGGCTGAAGATCAAGATGTCATCTAAATACACCACCATGAATTCATTGGTGAAGGGTCGTAAGATGTCGTCCATCAATCTCATGAAGGTTGTGGTGGCATTCATCAACCCAAAAGGCATGACCAACCATTCGAACAGGCCCTCCTTGGATTTGAAGGCAATCTTACACACATCAGAGGGCTCGATAGCCACGTGGTGATAGCTAGACTTCTAATAAATCTTGCTAAAATATTTTTCCCCCTCTAACTGGTCCAGAAGGTCATCAATCCATGGGATTAGGTACCTATTCCAGTTAGTGATCTTTATCAACGCTCAATATTCAATACAGAGTCTCCAGGTCCTGCCCTTCTGTACCAATACAACTGAGCTCCCATGCATGATGAGCTTGTCATGATATTCCCTTTTTGCAACAACTCCTGAATTTGCCTCTTGATCTCATCGTTGTCCAGAATAAAGCGTCGATAGATTGGTCCATTGGGTAGTGACACACTCAGGGTCAGATCAATGGAGTGCTTGACCTGACAGTGCAAAAGTACCCCCATAGATGAGGCGAAAATGTCCTTGTACTCCTCCACAACCTTATCCATTTGTTGTTGTTGTGTGGAGGAACCCTATCTGGAAGTCGTGGCCATAACCTTCCTCTTGCCCTGAAGGAGAATCATTGGGAAAACAAATTTCCTAGTATGGGAAATGATCTTACTGCATTACTTTGCATTGATCAAAGAGATGACAATAGGCAGGGCTACCTCTGATATCCTATACAACTTATTGCCCAAAGTAATAATCACAGAGCGAGGTCTAGACTCATATACAACATGTCACTTCCACAAGTATGGTTGTCCTTATAATACATCACAAACTTCAAGAGGAGAAACATCACACAGTACCTCATCCGTGAAGGGCTTGATGTTGTAGGGAAGGCAACACTACTGGTTGACGCGAAGATCTTGTCCTTGGTGAAGCCACTCGATGGTGTACAAATGTGGATGTGTTGTAGTCGATAGGTCCAACTGCTTCACGACCTCTACTGAAATGATGTTCTTTTGTCTTCCACTGCCGACAATGAACTACAACGGAGAACCCTCCACCCACATTTGTGAGTGGAAGAGGCATTCCCCCTCCTTTGGATCTTCAAGCTCATTCTTCTAGATCTTAGTGGTGGTGATGGTTGCACTGGGCTCCGCATTAATGATCTACTTCCCTTTGTCATTCCCCTTCTCGGGTTTCGACTTAGAGTCGGAACATGCGTCTGATTCGGAAGCCTTTAGCTCGGCCACGAGTAACTACTTGGCCGACACTCACATGTGTTGTGAGTGGAGTTCTTGTGGAACTCACACCATTTTCCTGTGTCCTTCTTTGTCTTTGTGGTGTTGTTCTTTGCTTGCGACTTCGATGGGCTATCCTAGGTCGCCCTGCCTTGGCATTTTCCTTTGCTCTGTGGTTTGGGGGTGCCTTTTGCTTGCCTCAGATTCACATATCCAAAGCCTGGCTTCTTCTGTTTAAACTTCTGCTCAATATTGACAGTCTATCCATATGTCGTGCTGAGCAAGGAGATGTCCAGGAACTCCATCTCGTCCTGGATGTACTTGTGTGGACAGTCGTGGTACTTGAGTTCCAAATGCCGCTCATAATCCTTGATACCTATCTTCATGCGAAGGGTATGGAAAACATTTGTATACTCCAACACATTTTGGCCCCCTCCCTGGCGTAACGTGGTCCACTTTATGTATTTATATTCATAGCTCCTGACAATGTAATATTGTTCTTTGATGGCGTCTCAAAAAAAATTCCAAGTGGGTGAGGTTGAAATCAGTGAGGATTCCCTCTCGTCTTTTTGTTCATAGTAGGTTTCTCACTAGTCCTTGATGTGTGGGGTGGATTTGAGAAGTACAAAAGTAATATTTTCTAGATTGGAAAAGTCATGAACTGAAAAATATCCTTCCAACAGATTTAACCATTTGTCTAGGACATATGCGTCTATCTGTCCCTCAAATATGGGAAAATCGAAGTTAACTTGTACCTTAAGAGGAGTGGCGCCTCCAAAGTGGCTACTGGATGAAGATGTGTCGCCTGTGGGTAGTTGTCGAAGGATCTGGGAAAAGTTATCCATCATCACGTTCCTCTGTCTCTCAAGGGCTTCCTTGAACAGTGTTTTGAAAGGATCTCCTGCCCCCTCTTTCTTTTCTTTCGCCATGGGAGGCCGTGGGGTTTTGCGAGGATGGTCTTGCAAAGGTTTAACCAGATTGGGCCCTAACTCCTTATACCCTAACCTCGTTAGGACATGTAAAAAAAATAGAGAAAGAGCACATTGCTCTGATAGTGCTAATATAGACTTACCAAAATACAAAAATACCCATATACACAGAGATGCAATAAAATAAAACTTCATTTCATTAATATCAAAGAACTAAAATATGCTTACATAAATAAATAAAAATAAACTAGCTCGGACGATGTTAGCTTATCTCTGAGAAGAGACGTGGCTGCTACATGTCTCTGAATTGTTTTATAGTGAGGCTCAAAAGATTATTTATTTTTGAGAAATAATGGAGAACCCTAAACATCCAAAAACCTAAACCTAGGAGATGAAGCGCTAAAATTGTGGGCCCAGTTTGGGTAAATTGGTACATCAACTTCTTGGGGTCGTAACTTTGGCATACGATCACCATTTGGCTATCATAATACCTCATTTCAAAGATCCCAAAGAGTAGGCCAAAAATAAATATAATGGCATTTAAGACTTTTTTGGTCTCTCCGTTTTCCCTAAAAACATATTTTAGTCCCTCAAAACAGCTCTTGAAGTTTAGGACCTGAAAAACTACAAAAAATAGTAAGTTGTGTTATAATTAAGGAAACTGAAAAGAAACAATGGTGGGGGTCTAAGTGGAATAGGCAGGTGGTCACCAATATCCACCAGATCAGTCCTCACCCCCTTAGGAAGTAATGATCCCCATTGCGTTGAGTTCCTCCATGAGATGGGGAAACTTATGTTGAACTTGGTCCCTAGTGAGCCACTTGCTTAGGTGTGGGAGTTGGCTAGGTTTGACTACCCGATACAGTTGGATATTCTGCTGCCGAGTGTTCTTGATCTGCGTGTCCATGATCCAATCAGTTGTGACATGTTCCATGAAGTCTGGGTTTAACTCTATTGGTGTGAGTTGTTTTAAAATGTCTAATGTGTCTAGTAATGGTGGAAAATATGGTCAAAGGAGGTCCACATTGAATACTGGGTGTAGGCCGGGGAATGGTGGAATGTTGAGCTCGAAATCATTGTACCCTATAGCCTTAGTGATGGTGTAAGGTCCATATCATAGTGGGCGAAGCTTGTGGTAGGGCCCAGCGAGGCGCTCCTTCTGCAAACGTAACCGAACTTTGTTGCCCACCTGGAACTTGTGTTGCACTCGATGTTGATCACAACGCTACTTGTACTTAGCATTGGCTCTGTCCAATATGAAATAGACTTACTGGTGGATGTGTTGAATGCGCTAGATGAATTTGTTAGCCCCCTCAGCTTCGGATTAGAGATGAGCTGAATCTGCTTGAGTACCTACAAATGGTATGGCCACATCAATCAGACATAGTGGCTGGAATCCCAACCCCACCTGAGAGGGGATGTGGCCAGTTGAGCTATGGAGAGATATGTTGTAGTTGTGCTAGACATAGGGGGGGATTTCATCCCATGTGCCTAGATGCTTCGAGTTTTACATACGCAGAATGTGTACGATGATACTATTGATGACCTCTATTTGGCCATCAGTTTGGGGGTAGAAAGTCGTAGACTTAGTGAGCTTGGTATCCAACATCGACCAGAGACTTGACCAAAATGTGCTTAGAAACGTGTTGTCTCGATCTGAGATAATGGACTGATGGATCACAAAATGTATCCACACTCATTCAAAGAAGAGCTTAGCCGTGGATTTTGTTGTGATATTCTTCTTGTAGGCCGCCAAAATGGACATCTTAGAGAATCTGTCGACGACCACAAAAACACAGTCGCTGCCATGCTTATTACAAGAACGACCCGACATGCAATCCATGGAGATGGATTCCCAAGGTTGACTAGGAGTAGGCAGAGGAGTATATAGTCCTTACTTCTTGATGGTTGGTTTGGCAATGGCGTAGGCAATGCAAGATCTAATGTACTTCCCAACATCCTGTCAAAGGTTCAGCCAATAAAAATATTTTTGCACCATTGCCACTGTTTTCTCTACCCTGAAATTTCCAACGACCTAATTGTAGTGCGCCTCCCAAATCATCTTGGTACACTCACTTAAAGGAACAAAAATGTGTCCCAGGTGGCATAATATTGAATCCTAGAGGTGAAAATTTGGAACTTTCTTACCTTCCAGGAGTGTCTGATATGTGATGTTGAATTCTGGATCACTCTTGTAAAGATGCGGCCACTCCGTAGTCTCGTGCCCAAAAAAGTCGAGCATAGTGGTCAACGCCATGACCGGTGGCCGGCTGAGGCAGTCTATAATGTTGTTGGTGCTTCCCTTCTTTTACTTAATGTTTAAATGGAACTGTTGCACATATGTGGACCATTTCTGATAGCGATCATTCTGCAAATTCCCTTGTGTATGTATGAACTGCAAGGGTTGGTGGTCTGTGTGGATGACCGTTTCCTTCCCCAAAATGTAATGCTTTCATTATCAGCAGGCCTGCATAATGGAATACATCTCTTTGTAATAGGTGGGATACTTTCAGATTGTGTCTGAAAGTGTCTCAATGTGATATGCCACTGGGTGCCCCCTATTGAGTAAGAACTACACCAATAACATAGTTAGAGGCATCTGTATCGATCTCAAATGGTTGATGCAGGTCTAGTAATGTGAGCACTGGTGCACAGCAGAGGTGATGCTTCAACTCTGCAAATGCCTTCTGTTGGGATTTAGACCAAGATAACTTTGCTTTCGCTCCGCCCTTGGTGACTTGACTTAAAGGCCAAGTGATATGAGAGAACCCAAACACGAACCTGCGATAGAAATTGGCAAGACCCAAAACGTTGTGGAACTCTGTTAGAGTAGTTGGGGTTGGCCAATCCCGAATGGCTTGTATATTGGTTGGGTCCACACGTACACCTTTCTCATCAGTAATGTACCCTAGATATTGAACCTAGGTCATCCCAAAAGTGCATTTCTCCAAATTGGCACACAACTTGTGTTGTCATAGGGTTTGAAGGACCTATCAAATATGGTGGAGGTGCTCTTCCCAACTTTGGCTGAAGATCAAGATGTCATCTAAATACACCATCACGAATTCACTGATGAAGGGTCACAAGATGTCGTCCATGAATCTCATGAAAATTGCGGGGGCATTCATTAACTCGAAAGGTGTGACCAACCATTCGAAAAGACCCTTCTTAGATTTGAAGGCAATCTTACACACATCGGAGTGTTCGATAGGCACCTGGTGATAACCAAACTTCAAGTAAATCTTGCTAAAATATTTTCCCCCCTTGAGCTGGTCTAGAAGGTCACCAATCCGTGGGATTGGGTACCTATTCTGAACAATGATCTTGTTCAGTGCCCGATAGTCAATACAGAGTCTCCAGGTCATGTCCTTATTTTGTACCAATACAATTGGGCTCCCATAGGGTGATGAGCTTGTCTTGATGTGCCCTTTCTGCAACATCCCCTGAACCTGCCTCTTCATCTCATCATTCTCCATACCAGAGCATCGATAGATTGGTCCATTGGGTAGCGACGTGCCCGGGGTCAGATCGATGGAGTGCTTGACAAAATTCAAGAGGAAGCAACATCACACAGTGCCTCATTCATGAAGGAGTTGATGTTGTAGGGAAGGTGACACCGCTGGTTGACACGGAGATCTCGTCCTTAGTGAATCCACTCGATGATGTACAACTGCAGATGTGATGTAGTCGGTAGGCCCAACCGCTTCATAACATATGTTGAATTGAGGTTATTTTGGCTTCCACTATCCACAATGAACTATAGTGGGGAACCCTGCACCCACATTTGTGAGTGGAAGAGGCGCTCCCCCTCCTCTGGATCCTCTGGATCTTAGTGGTGGCCACAGTGGCACTAGGCTCCGCGTCAATGATCAGTTTCCCGTTTTCATTCCCCTTGTTAGGTTTTGGCTCAGAGTTGGAACATGGGTTTGATTTGGAAGCCGACAACTCGGCCACCAATGACTGCTTGGCCCAACACTCACTTATCTTGTGAGTGGAATTGTTATGCAACTCACACCATTTTCTCGTGTCCCTCTTTGTCTTTGTGGTTTTTTTCTTTGCTTGCGACTTCGGAAAGTTGTCCTAGGTCACCCCACCTTGGCTTTGTCCTTTTCTATGTGGTTTGGGGATGCCTTTTCCTTGCTTCAGATTCGCAGATCCAAAGTCTCGCTTCTTCTGTTTAAACTTATGCTTAATCTTGACAATGTATCAATACACTATGACAAGTGAGGAGATGTCCAGGAACTCCATCTCATCCTGGATGTACTTGTGTAGATAGTTGCGGTACTTGAGTACCAAATGCTGCTCAGAATCCTTGATACCCAGTTTCGTGTGAAGGGTATGGAAAACATTTGTAAACTGTGGCACATATTGGTCCCTTCCCTACCGTAGCATGGTCTACTTTATGTATTTATCTTCATAGCTCTCGATAGGGTAATATTGTTCAATGATGGCATCTCAGAAAGAATTCCAAATGGGTGCGGTTGAAAATAGTGAGGATTCCCTCTCATCCTTTTGTTCATAGTAGGTTTCCCACCAGTCCTTGATGTGTGGGGCAGCTTTGAGAAGTGCAAAAGTAATATTTTCCCAATTGGAAAATTCATGAACCTGAAAATATCCTTGCAACAGATTTCACCATTTATCTATGACGTCTTCATCTATCTGACCCTCAAATATGGGAATATCGAAGTTAACTTGTACCTTAAAACGAGTGGCACTTCTAGAGTGGTTGGTGGATGAAGATTCGTCGCTTATGGGTAGCCATCAAAGGATTTGGGCAAATTTATCTATCATCGCGTTCCTTTTTCGCGTGAGGGCTTCCTCGAGCAGTATTTTGAAAGGATCTCCTGCCTCCTTGTCTTTCTTTTCTTTTGCCATGGGAGGCCGTCAGATTTTTTGAGGCTGGTATTGCAAAGATTCAACCAGATCAAGCCCTAACTTATTATACCCTGACCTTGTTGGGGACATGCAAAGAAAAACAAAGAGAAAGCACACCGCTTTGATATCATTGATCCAAACTTATGCTGGGATGAAACAAAATGTAGAAATACACATATACACAGAGATTCATTAGAAATAAAACTTCATTTCATTAATATCAAAGAACTGAAGTATGCTCACATACATAAATAAAAATAAACTAGCTCAAGCAATGGTAGCTTATCTCTGAGAAGAGATGTGGTGGCTACATGCCTCTGAAATGTGTTACAATGAGGCTCAAAGGCCTCTTTATTATTGAAAAATAATGGAAAACCCTAAACATCCAAAAACCTAACCCTAGGAGATGAAGCACCAAAACTGTGGGCCATGTTTGAGTAAATTGGTACATCAACTTCTCGGGGTTGTAACTTTGGCATACAATCTCTGTTTGGCTATCATAATACCTCGTTTTGAAGATTTCGAAAAGGAGGTCAAAAGAAAACTATTAAATGAATGTGGGGCTTTTTTGATCTCTCAATTTTAGCTTAAAAACATCTTTTAGTCCCTCAAAACAGCTCCGGAAGTTTAGGATCTGAAAAATTACCAAAACTAGTAAGTCGTGCTACAATTAAGGAAACCTATATCAGTCCTCAATATCCAAGTGGTCCAAGTGGAATAGGTGGGTGGCCACAAATATCCACCTAGATCAGTCCTCACCCCTTAGGAAGCAATGGTCCCCATTGCATTGAGTGCCTCCATGAGATGGGTACTTCTGTTGAACTTGGTCTTTGGTGAGTCACTTGTCTTAGTGTAGGAGTTGGCCAGCTTTGAAACCCTGATACAGTTAGATCTTCTGTTGACGAGTGTTCTTGATCTATGTGCCCATGATTCTATTAGTTGTGTCATGTTCCATGCGGTTTGGGTTTAACTCTGTTGGTGTGAGTTGTTTTGCAAAGTCTGATGTATCTAGTAATGGTGGAAAGTATGGTTAAAGGCAGTCCACATTGAACACTCGGTGCAGACCGAGGAATGGTGGAATGCTGAGCTCGAAAGCATTGTCCCCTAAGAACTTAGTGGTTGTGTAAGGCCCATATAAAAGTGGGCGAAGCTTGTGGTTGGGCCCAGCGAGGCGCTCCTTCTGCAAATATAATCAAACTTCGTCACCCACTTGGAACTTGTGTGGCACCCCATCCAGATCATGACGTTGCTTGTAGTTAGCATTGACTCTGTCCAATATGTCATGGACCTGCTGGCGGTTTGCTGAATTCGCTCAATGAAGTTGTTAGCCCTGTCAGCTTTGGACTAGACATGAGCTGAATCTGCCTGAGTAGATGCAAATGGTATGGCCACATCATTGGGACATAGTGGATGGAATCCCAACCCCACCTGAAAGGGGATATGGCCAGTTGAGCTATGGAGAGATCTGTTCTAGCTGTGTTGGACATAGGGGAGGCTTTCATACCATTTGCGTGGATGCTTTGAGTTGTACATACGCAGAATGTGTACAATCATCCTGTAGACGACTTCTATTTGGCCATCAGTTTGGGGGTGGAAAGTTGTGGACTTAGTGAGCTTGGTATCCAACATCGACCAGAGACTTGACCAAAAAGTACTTAGGAACCTGCTGTCCCGATCTGAGATAATGGACTATGGGATCCAAAAATGTACCCACACTCATTCAAAGAAGAGCTTAGCAGTGGCTTCTACCGTGATACTCTTCTTGCAGGCCGCCATAATGGCCATCTTAAAGAATCTGTCGATGACCAAGAAAGCGTAGTTGTTGCCATGCTTCATAGAAGGAAGGCCCGACATGTAATCCATGAAGATGGTTTCCCAAGGTCGACTAGGAGTAGGCATAAGAGTATATATGCCTTGCTTCTTGATGGTTGGTTTGGAAATGGCATAGGTAGGTAGTGTTGGATCTGATGTACTTCCCAATATCGTGTTGAAGGTTTGACCAATAAAAATACTTCTACAACACTACCACTGTTTTCTCTACCCCGAAATTTCCAACGACCTGACTGTAGTGCACCTCCCAAATCATCTTGGCATGCTTGCTTGAAGGAATAAGGATGTGTCCTGGGTGGCATAACATTGCATCATGGAGGTGAAAATTTGGAACTTTCTTACCTACCAGGAATGTCCGTATGTGCGGTGGAATTCTGGATTGCTCTTGTAAAGATGTGGCCACCTCATAATCTCGTGTCCATAAGAGTCGAGCACAGTGGTCAGCGCCATGATCGGTGGTCGGCTGAGGTAGTCTGCAACATTGTTGTTGCTGCCCTTCTTATACTTAATGTTCAAATGGAAATGTTGCAGGTATGTGGACCATTTTTTATGGCGAACGGTTTTCAACTTCCCTTGTGTCTGTATGAACTGCAGGGGTCGGTGGTCTGTGTGGATGACCGTTGTAGGTTTTAACCCTATAAAGAAATTACCTGCATATGAATTCTAAAACAAAGAAAATAAACAATGCGAGAGCATAACACATAAAACACATATGCACAGAGATGTTCCCCTGGATCCCAAAACCGGGACTACCAGCTTGATTTTTCATTATGTTGCTTTCAATGTTACAATAAATATTTATACATACCATGGACCGAAAACCATCGCATCCAAAACCATGGACCAAAAACCATAGGTAGGTTCAACTTAATATAGGGTCCAAAAAAAAAAAAATCCCGCGGCGCTGCCCCGGACCCCGTAGAGGGGGGCTACCCGCCCCCCTCAAAGCCCCCGGACAAGGGGGGCTGCCGCCCCCCTGTGACCCCCCCTCTATGCAATTGGCGCAACAAAGGGGGGGCTCCACCCTCCTTCTAACCCCTCGGTTCACTACGTAGGTTAGTCGTGGAAAGGATATAACACAACCCAACAACCGTTTCCTTCCCCAAAATGTAATGCTTTCAATGTCGGAAGACCCGCACACTAGAATACATCTCTTTTTCATAGGTGGGATACTTTCGGACTAGGTCTGAAATTGTCTCACTGTGATATGCCACTGGATGCGTTTGTTGAGTAAGAACTGCACCAATAGCATAGTTAGAAGCATTTGTCTCGATCTCAAATGGTTCCTGCAGGTCTAGTAATGTGAGCATTGGTGTGGAGCAAAGATGATGCTTCAAATTGAAAAACACCTTTTGTTGGGGTTCATACCAAAATAACTTTTCTTTCGCTCCGCCCTTCGTGACTTGACTTAAAGTCTAAGTGATATCAGAGAACTCCAACACGAACATGCGATAGAAATTGGCAAGACACAAAATGCTGCGGAGCTCTGTTAGAGTGGTTGGGGCTGGCTAATCTTGAATGACTTGTATATTATTTGGGTCCACATGTACACCCTGCTCATCAATGATGTACCCAAGTTATTGAACCTGGATCATGCCAAAAGTGCATTTCTCCAAATTGGCACACAGCTTGTGTTGTTGCGGGTTTTGAAGGACCTGTTGAATACAATGGAGGTGCTCTTCCCAACTCTATATGAAGATCAAGATGCCATCTAAATACACCACCATGAATGCATTGGTGAAGGGTTGCAAGATGTCATCCATCAATCTCTTGAAGGTACCGGGGCAATCGTCAACCAGATCAATCCCTAATTCCTTATACCCTGACCTCATTGGGGACATGCAAAAAAAAGCAGAGAAAGAGAAGACCGCTCTGATACGACTGATCCAGAATTATGCATGAATGCAACAAAATACATAAATACCCATATACATAGAGATGCAACAGAAATAAAACTTAATTTCATTAATATCAAGGAACTAAAATATGCTTACATACATATATAAAAATAAACTAGCTCAGGCGATGGTAACTTATCTCTTAGAAGAGATGTGGCAACTACATGCCTCTGAACTGTGTTACAATGAGTCTCAACGGTATATTTATTATTGAGAAATAGTGGAAAACCCTAAACATAAAGAAACCTAAGCCTAGGAGATGAAGCGCCAAAATTGTGGGCCCCATTTGGGTAAGTTGGTACATTAAGTCCTTGGGGTCGTAACTTTGGCATACGATCTTTGTTTTGCTATCATAATACCTCATTTCGAAGATATTAAAGAGGAGACTAAAAACAAACTAGTAAAACTAGTGTGGGACTTGTCTGGTCTCTCAGTTTTCCCTAAAAACATTTTTTAGTCCCTCAAAATTGCTCTAGAAGTTTAATACACGAAAAACTACCAAATATAGTAAGTTGTGCTACAATTAAGGAAACTGAAAAGAAACAACGGTGGCGGTCCAAGTGGAATAGGCGGGTGGCTACCAATATCCACCTGGATTAGTCCTCCACTCTTTGGAAGCAATGGTACCCATAGTATTGAGTGCTTCCATGTGATGGGGAAACTTCTGCTGAACTTGGTCCCTAGTGAGCCACTTGCCTTGGTGCGGGAGTTGGACAACTTTGACAACCTGATACAGTTGGATCTTCTATTGGCGAGCGTTCTTGATCTAATTAGTTGTGGTATGTTCCATTCAGTCTGAGTTTAACTCTGTTGGTGTGAGTTGTTCTACAATTTCTGATGTGTCAAGTAACGGTGGAATGTATGGTCGAAGGCGGCCCATATTGAACACTGGGTGCAGGCCGAGGAATGGTGGAATCTTGAGATCAAAATCATTGTCCCCTACTACCTTAGTGATGGTGTAAGGTCCATATCAGAGTGGGCGAACCTTGTGGTGGGGCCTAATGAGGCATTGCTTTTGCAAATGTAACCAAACTTTGTTGCCCACCTGGAACTTGTTTAGCACCCGATGCTAACCATGATGCTGCTTGTACTTAGCATTGGCTCTGTCCAATATGTCATGGACATGCTCGTGAATCTGCTGAATGTGCTCAATGAGGCTGTTAGCCCTGTCAACTTTGGATTGGACATGAACTGAATCTGCTTGAGTAGTTGCAAATGGTATGGCCACATCAATGAGACATAGTGGATGGAATCGTAACTCCACCTAAAAGGGGTTATGTCAAGTTGAGTTATCGAGAGCTCTATTGTAGCTATGTTGGACATAGTGGTGGCTTTAATCCCATGTGCATGGATGGTTTGAGTTTTACATATGTAGAATGTGTACGATCATCCTGTTGACGATGTTTGTTTGGCCATCAGTCTAGGGGTGGAATGTCGCGGACTTAGTGAGCTTGGTATCCAACATCGACCAGAGACTTTACCAAAATGTACTTAAAAATCTGTTGTCCCAATCTGAGATAATCGACTGTGGGATCCCAAAATTTACTCACACTTGTTCAAAGAAGAGCTTAGCACTTGCTTCTGTTGTGATACTCTTCGTGCAGGTCGTTAGAATGGCCATCTTAGAGAATTTTTCGATGACCATGAAAACGCAGTCGTTGCCATGCTTAGTAGAAGGAAAGACCGACATGTAATCCATGGAGATGGATTCCAAAGGTCGACTAGGAGTAGGCAGAGGAGTATATAGGCCTTGCTTCTTGATGGTCGGTTTGGCAATGGTGTAGGCAATGCAGGATCTGATGTACTTCCTAACATTCTGTCGAAGCTTCAACCAATAAAAATACTTCTACAACACTACCAATGTTTTCTCTACCCCGAAATGTCCAATAAACTGACTGTAGTGCACCTCCCGAATCATCTTGGCATGCTCACTTGAAGGAACACAAATGTGTCCTAGGTGGCATAACATTGCGTCCTCGAGGTGGAAATTTGGAACTTTCTTACCTTCTAGGAGTGTCTGCATGTGTTGCTAAATTCTGGATCGCTCTTGAAAAGATGCATCAACCTCGCAGTCTCGCGCCCACAAGAGTCGAGCACAGTGGTTAGTGCCATGACCGGTGGTCAGCTGAGGCAGTTTGCAACATTGTTGGTGTTTTCCTTCTTGTAATCAATGTTAAAATGGAACTGTTGCAAGCATGTGGACCATTTCTGATGGCGATCTTTCTACAACTTTCCTTGTGTATGTATGAACTGTAGGGGTTGGTGGTCTGTGTGGATGACTGTTTCCTTCCCAAAATGTATTGCTTGCATTGTCGGCATGCCTGCACAATGGAATGCATCTCTTTGTCATAGGTGGGATACTTTCGAACTGTGTCTGAAAGTGTGTCACTGTGATATGCCACTAGATGCCCTGTTGAGTAAGAGCTTCACCAATATCATAGTTGGAGGCATCTTTCTCGATCTCAAATGTTTGTTCCTCGCCTGGTAATGTGAGCACTGGTGTAGACAAGAGGCGATGCATCATCTCAAAAAACACCTTCTATTGGGCTTTAGACCAAAATAAATTTGCTTTCGCTCCACCCTTGGTGACTTGACTTAAAGGCCAAGTGATATCAGAGAACCCCAACATGAACCTGTGATAGAAATTGGCAGGACCTAGAAAGTTGTGGATTTCTGTTAGAGTGGTTGGGGCTGGCCAATACCGATTAACTTGTATCTTGGCTGGGTCTAGATGTACACCCTGCTCATTAATGATGTACCCTAGATATTGAACCTAGGTCATGCCAAAAATGCATTTCTCCAAATTGGCACACAACTTGTGTTGTTGCAGGGTTTGAAGGACCTGACGAATATGGTGGAGGTGCTCTCCCCAAGTCTGGCTAAAGATCAATATGTCATCTAAATACACCACCATGAATGCATTGGTGACGAGTCGCAAGATTTCGTCCATCAATCTCATGAAGGTTGTGGGGCCATTTGTCAACCCAAAAGGCATGACCAACCATTCGAAAAGGCCCTCCTTGGATTTGAAGGCAATCTTCCACACATCGGTGGGTTTGATAGTCACCTGGTGAAAACCAAACATCAATTAAATATTACTGAGATATTTGGCCCCCTTGAGCTAGTTTAGAAGGTCATCAATCTATGGGATTGGGTACCTATTTCAGACAATGATCTTGTTCAGTGCCCGATAGTAAATACAGAGTCTCCATGTCCCGTCCTTCTTCTGTACCAATACAATCGGGCTCCCATAGGTCGATGAGCTTGCCCTGACATGCCCTTTCAAAAACAACTCCTGAATCTGCCTCTTGATCTCATCCTTCTCCAGAATAGAGCGTCGATAGATTGGTCCATTGGGTAGCGGCGTGCCAAGTGTTAGATCGATGGAGTGCTTGACCTGATAGTGTAGAGGTACCCCATTAGGTGAAGAAAAAAATGTTGTTGTACTCCTCCACGACCTTGTCGATATGTTTTTGTTGTGTAGAAGAGCCCTATATGGAAGTTGTGGCCACAACCTTCTTCTTGCCCTAAGGGAAAATCATAAGGAAAAAAAATTCCTGTTATGGGAAATGATCTTGCTGCATTGCTTTGCAGTGATCAAAGAGATGGCGGTAGGTAGGGCTACCTCCGGTATCCTGTACAACTTATCACCCAAAGTAATAATCTTAGAGCGAGGCCTAGACTCATATACAACATGTCCCTTCCATAAGTATGTTTTTCCTAATAATATGTCACAAACTTCAAGAGGAGCAACATCACACAATACCTCATTCGTGAAGGGCTTAATGTTGTAGGGAAGGTGACATTGTTGGTTGACGCGGAGATCTCGTCCTTGGTGAAGCCACCTGATGCTGTACGGCTGCAGATGTGCTATAGTCGGTAGGCCCAACCACTTCATGACCTCTGCTAAAATGAGGTTCTTTTGGCTCCCGCTGTGAATAATGAACTGCAACGAAGAACCCTTCATCCACATTTGTGAGTGGAAGAGGCGTTCCCCCTCCTTTAGATCTTTAGGCCCTATCTTCTGGATCTTAGTGGTGGTCGTGGTGGTACTGGTCTCCTCGTCAATGATCTACTTCCCTTTGTCATTACCCTTGTCGAGACTCGACTCAGAGTCATAACATGCGTCTAATGCGGAAGTGTTCAGCTCGGCCACCAGTGACTTCTTGGCCACCAGTGACTGCTTGGCCTTACACTCACTTGTGTTTTTAGTGGATCTCTTATGGAACTCACACCATTTTCTCGTGTACTTCTTTGTCTTCATGGTGTTTTTCTTTGCTTATAGCTTCGGCGGGTTGTCTTGGGTCGCCTTGCTTTCCTATGTGGTCTGGGGGTGCCATTTCCTTGCTTCAGATTCACAGATCTAAAGTATCGCTTCTTCTATTTAAACTTCTGCTCATTCTTGACAGTGTATTGGTATGTAATGCTAAGCGAGGAGATGTCTAGGGACTCCATCTCGTCCTGGATGTACTTGTGTAGACAACCGTGGTACTTGAGTACCAAATTCCGCTCATAATCCTTGATACCCAACTTCGTGCGAAGGCTATGGAAAAAATTTGTAAACCCCAACACATCTTGGTCCCTTCCCTGTCGTAGCGTGGTCCACTTTATGTATTTATATTCATATCTCCCCACAGGGTAATTTTTTTCCTTGATGGCATCTTAGAAAGAATTCCAAGTGGGTGTGGCTGAAAAAAGTGAGGATTCCCTCTAGTCTATTTTTGCGTGTGGGGTAACTTTAAGACGTGCAAAAGTATTCTTTTTCCGATTGGAAAAGCCACGAACTAAAAAATATTCTTCCAACAGATTTAACCATTTATCTACGGCATCTGCATCTATCTGACCCTCAAATATGGGAATATCGAAGTTAACCAGTACCTCAAAAGAAGTGGCACCTCCAGAGTGGCTACTGGATGAAGATGGGTCCTCTGTGGGTAGTTGTCAAAGGATCTGGGTAAATTTATCCATCATTGCGTTCCTGCCCCCTCGTCTTTCTTTTCTTCCGCCATGGGAGGTCGTTGGGTTTTGCGAGGATCGCCTTCCAAAGGTTCAATGAGATCGAACCCTAACTCCTTATACCTTGACCTCGTTGGGACATGCAAATAAAAAGAGAGAAAGAGAATACCGCTCTAATACCACTGATCCAGGCTTATGCAACAATGCAAAAAAATACATAAATACCCATATACAAAGAGATGCAACAAAAATAAAATCTCATTTCATTAATATCAAAGAACTAAAATATGCTTACATACAAAAATAAAAATAAACTAGCCCGGGCGATAGTATCTTATCACTAAGAAGAGATGCGGTGGCTACATGCCTATGAACTATGTTATAATGAGGCTCAAAGGCCTATTTATTACTGAGAAACAATGGAAAATTCTAAACATCCAAAAACCTATCCCTAGGAGATGAAGTGCCAAAACTGTGGGCCCCTTTTGGGTAAATTGGTACATCAACTTCTCGGGGTCGTAACTTTGGCATATGATCTCTGTTTGGCTATCATTATACCTCGTTTCGAAGATCTTGAAGAGGAGGTTGGAAACAAATTATTAAATTGATTAAAACTTTTCTAGTCTCTCTGTTTTCCCTAAAAACATCTTTTAGTCCTTCAAAATGGCTCCAAAAGCTTAGGACCCGGAGAACTACCAAAATAGTAAGTTGTTCAACAATTAAAGAAACTGAAAAGAAATAACAGTGGGGTTCCATGTGGAATAGGCGGGTGGCCACCAATATCCACCTGGATCGGCAGTAGGCACCACTCTAATTGGTGGATCGACATGCCTTTATTTCGTTAGTGCTATTGACCATAAGTGTCATGTATGTGGCTTGGCGAGAGTATGTTTAAACGTTTTCGTTTAAATTTCCACATGTAGTCTCAACACTATTTAACTTGGTGGAAGTGGAGTTTCGTTGTTTATAACAAAAGTAAAAAATATTGGTTATACATAGTAATGTGACTTGAATGAATCCTGGAAATATGTCACATAAGCGGAGTTGATTTATAATTGGCCACATCAATGGTATAATGGACTGGTTAATGAACATGTACACTAGCTCGATGGGGGTCATTTCTGTTGGTAGAGTCAACATAAGTAATCTGGTTATTGGTTTTGGCATAATTAAAATGGATTGTTTTGTCAAGTAGATTGACTCATTGACTGCATACTCAACAAATACACGTGGAGACTGTGAAAAAATTGTGACCAACCATCATTTCATGTTGTCCACATATCTGGTTCGATTGAGACTCATGTGAGTGATGTGGAAAATCTGGGACTATATTTCTAGATACTTTTAAAATATTGGGAAGACGTATAATTTGTGTAGGTTGTTGGAGCATCCTTTCAGTTGAAGTTGATAAAACTAGTACGTTGAAGCATCCTTCTAGTTGGAGCTAGTAAATCAGGGTGTTGGAGCATCCTTTCAGTTGGAGCTCGTAAAGAAGGGCGTTGGAGCATCCTTTCAATTGATGTTGAAATTTTTTGGAAGTTGGAGCTTCGCATTGATGTAATCTCAAAAAGACCTAAATTAAAAGTGTTCTGTGCTTTTTCTTCCACAATGGTTTCCACCTAAAAATCTCTAATGTATTGTCTTTGACGTTGTGTAAAGTTGAATGGTGTTGTTAACTATTTATGTTTGATATGCTAATGTTAATTACTGCTTTGAAGAATATAATTAACTAATTGAAGTGAAATATTAATTCACCACGCTCTTAGTATTTCCAATAATTGGTATTATAGCCATGTTCCTTCAATTGAAACTTAACAACTTGACGACTGACCTCAGAAGTGCAGAGATGGGCAATTCAAAGAGGCACGCATCCAAGTGATCGAAGGAAGTCTCCAGCATTTTAGTAGTATCAAAATCTGTTATAGCTAATGAAGAGAATCAAGTTGGTCCGACGCCTGAATTAATGAAGCAAAATATGAAATATGGGAATCCAGAATGAAGCTTATTTGTAAGCTCATGGATATGATGTATGGCATTATTTTGTTTCTGGAGACACATCTATAGACAAATTTAGAAGGTACATTACAAAAGCGATGAATGTTATTCTTAGTGCTTTGCCAAATTATTTGAAAGTTAAAGTAGATAAATGCTCATTAGCCAAAAGACTTTGGAAGAAGCTTCAAAATCTCTACTCAAAGAAGCATGTAGGTTAAGATGAAGAAGTTGATGATGATTATGTCGAAGAATATGATGATGATGAAGAAGACGAACAATAGTCAACATGGAGGGAGAATTGATATGTGCCTTATGTGATCTTAAAAAAGCAAGGAAGCAAACTCAGATACCCAAAGAAGAAGTTTCCCTTCTAAGACTTCAAGTTGAAGAAGCAAAGAAGAAAGAGAAAATATTGGTGAACCAAATAGAGGGATTTGTCCAAAAGTACGAGGAAAAAATTAGACAAAAGCAAAAGAAGATTGATACAACTCTAGATGAAATAAATCAGCTTAAGGAATGGTAGAAGGTGCAATTGCAAGGTATTGAAAAGAAATATCATGTCACTAATGAGAGGGATCAAGAAATTACTTAGTTGAAGATGAATGAAAAAGAAGCAGGCAAGGATCCATACAATGAAGGCACAAGCTCCAAGCCCCCATAGAGAAAAATTGACAAGAATCCTGATAGCAAAATCCATCAAAGGTAAAATTGAGGTGAAGAATAGAAGAAGGGTGGAATTAATTATGAGAAGTAATATTGAAGTAATTAAAGATAAGGATTAACAAGGGGCTGTATCCACTTCAAGAAAGAATCTCTTCAGAAAATCTTCAGTATAAGACATCTCATCCCGGTAGCCTAGTATGTTTAACGGTTATTGTTTCTCATGTTCTAACTTTGGGCATATGACTAGGGATTACAAAGATTATGGCAGGAATGTTTATCAATGTCGTTATCAAAAGCCTAAAATCAAGTTTGTTGGAAAATAAGACAAACATCCAAATGGCCTCATCAACAGAGAGTATATGTTAGTTGGTATGTCATTTAGGTATCTTATATAATGCTTCAAATGCCATAACTATGGACATATAACTCATGATTGAAGATACATGATAGGATATTCCACAAAGGGAGAACTCTAATATCAGGTACAAGAAGGTTTGGAGAAGACAACAAAAGCAAGAAGGTTAGGTGAATCGAAAAATCTCAATAGTCATGCTTTTAAGATTTGTAGAATCATAAGGCCATGATGAATTTACAGGTACAATTGAAGATGTCAAGGTTCACAATGATTTGGCTTTAGATTTGGTTCATACATTATTTTAAAGGATTCAACTTGATGTCTCTATGTCCTACAAATGTTGAATATAGTGAGTCTATGTAGCAGTGGTTGCAAATTGAAGGTTTATCATTTAGCAGTTTGACATATGGTAGATGTGAAGAAGTTGTCAGAGTAGTATTCAACATTGTGGGCAGATTAGTCAGTTTTGTGTACAATGGAATAATAGATTTGGAAACAAAGTCATGGAAAAATTTGCAGTAGCACTCATGGTTTTTGCCATAGAGGTAAATCTTTGCAGTAATGCATATTGATAGATGAAATCAACTATGATAAGTCATGAACGACATATCAAGTCAGGGTGAGAGAAGTAATCAAAAGAATAATCCAAATGAAGATATTTGTTAGGGGGAGTAACCCTTTTCTGTTGATGTCAAAGTAGTAGAGTAATAAGGAAAAGAAGGTCAGAATCATGGTGATAGAGGTAGCAGTAATCGCAGGGGGATTATGCGTTTCCATCAATGACAACGGGGGAGATTTTTGAATGGTGTTGCCATTGATGCCAACATCAAGCTGTGAATGCTTTTAATATCCGTCTAAGAAATCATTGATTGGAATATCCATTGGTCATGATGCCCCACTTTCAATGGAAAATTTAGATGAGAAGCTCTATGTTTTTGAAAGCAAGACCATCTTATTTGATGGTCCTCGGCATAGTGTTTCCAATGGTAGGTGGCACGCCACATGGCTTCTCACCATTTGAGAGATATGTCTTCTAGAGGGTAAAAGCCCCCAAACATGGTCATGATACCCCAAAATAGTTTGGAAAGGTTACATCATATTGATCCTCAATTTCGCAAAACAAATGTTGCTTTAATTGAAATTTGTGCAATCATTAAGAGGACTTGGAAGTTAAGAAAAGGACTAGGTTGACCCCTCAATTGGAGAAATTCTTCTTTGAAAATAATACTTGTTTGATCAAGTCGATTTAAAAGGGGATTAAATTTTCGCTCCAAAAATATTAATTTTTGAAAATTCAAATTTAAAATTGTTAGGTTCGGCTCCCTCTTGGATCATATTGCCTTTCCCTCCTTTTGATGTCCATCCAAGTTAAATAAATAATGATCACTTGTTTTTATTTTTCAAAAAAAAAAAATTATGCATTTGATCTGCTATATCCATGTGAAGTTTTTGAGGCCCTGTGTGGTCAAGAGCAATCAAGGAGAAGTCCGAGTTCTTCGGGACACTTCTAGGCACTTAAATTTTATCTTTTGATTATTATTTTTTTGTTGGGTTTTTTGTGGCACGCCATTTTAGGGATACACCAAGTTGGGTTTCTTTTTAGTGTTCTAACATCAAGAGAAGGTCCACCTTTTTGTTGATCCCCCGACTCTAGTATAAAAAGGGCATTCAAATAGCATCGATGGATCGATCTAACATGATTTTTTTACGTAAATGAATTTGGAACCATGTGAGTTAGTGCAAAAATTATGAGTTGGTCATCCAAGGTCATCTGAGGCGACACAATGATTTTGTACAACAATTTTGTTCCTCTGTTTTAATTTGTCGTGATATTGGTGACCAATGCTTATATCTGAGGTGTTAGAATGACAAATGATATGATTTGGTGCAAGAATTATTCCAGTGCAAGATTAAGGCAATCAAGTGTGTGTCTATTATGAATACAATGGTGTGATCATTTCAATGATTATGTGTTTTTAATTTGTGCATCTGGTAAATAGATTGAGTATAGAGATGAATGATGAATTTGGAGTTAGTGTTGGATTTTATTTTAGCATTGAGTTTGCGTTGGAGCCGATTTCAATGAATAAACAAGAAGTCCACATCTAGTTCTTTTTGTGCACACTAATTATGGGTGTAGAGCAATCTTTCTGACCTGAACAATTAGTTACCTTGATGCAGGGTTTTTGTCTATTGAATGAGTTTCAATAGAGCTAAGAAAGGTTGTATGTGGAGCTCTCATGCGTTGTCTATAACGAAAAACAAATTACGTGATTTAAATGTGTATAGATGAGGCTTATTTCCATGATCTCTACAACATGCAATCTTATTTAAATATGAAAATGACTTCCCTAAAAGTTTATTGGGTGCGGTTGTGTAGTAGGCACCACTGTAAGTGGTGGAGTGGCGTGCCTTGAATTTGTTAGTTATATTGACCATGAGTATCATGTATGTGGCTTGGCAACAATATGTTTAAACACTCTGGTTTAAATTTCCACACATAATCTGAGCACTGTTTAAAGTGGCATAAGTGGAGTTCCATTTTTTATTACAAAAGTAAAAAGTCTTGGTTATACATAGTAATGTGACTTGAATGAATCTTGTAAATATGTCATATAACCGAAGTTGATTTATGATTGGCCACATCAATGGTATGATGGAATGGTTAATGAACAAGTACACTAGTTCAATGGGGATAATTTCTGTCTGTAGAGTCACCACATAAGTAATATGGTTGTTGACTGTGGCATAATCAAAATAAAGTGTTTGGTCAAGCAGATTGACATGTTGAATGTACAATCAACACATACATGTGGAGACTGTGACAAAGTCATGGTTGACTATAATTTCTTGTTATCCATGTATTTGTTCAATTGATATTGGCATGAATGATGTGGCAAATCTGGGATTGTATCGTTGGACACCTTTAAAATATTGGCTGGACATATATGTTGTGCAATATGATTTGCACATGGATTCATTAGATTCAGGTATGACACCCTATATCTATGTTTATAATTGAAGACCAAGCGGGATAAGGGTTTGGTACGAATTGGTATGGCTCTTCACTTGTGAAGAAAAGGTCAAGGGTTCAATTCTTGATTATGGTCATGTTGTAGCCGCTACAACACCACCCAAACTTTTCAGCTTGGATATCTAAATTTTGGATCCCCTATTCTTTTCAAGGTCTTAATGGATATCCTTGTCGGTTGAATGGTCAAAACCATTTAATAACTTAGTTATGATCAAGGCTACAAGTGCATATATGTCAATAAGGCACATCACCTACACTTTTCTGTCTGCTTCATTCTCGTCATTAGGGTTTACAACATTTTACATTTGTTCATTAAGAAATGATGTTCAAGGACTACCTCTCCATTTGTGATTATGTAGGTTAAAGTAATTAGTTTTTTGAGAAGGCGTCGAAGTTGTACTTATGTGCGCATTTTGTATACTTAGGGTTTGGACCAAACTGCAACCATCTCAAAAGGCTTATCGCCACTAGAAGCAACTCTTAATGGGAAACAGTTTCTATTAGGTCAACGAATTTACAAGACGCATTATAAGCCACCTGTGTTTAAATGCCAGTGTATTGCTGCAAGAATCAATCTAGCTTAATTCATACTCGAGTTCATTGGAAATAATGACTTTAGACTCCCCTCCACTTGGAATATCCCTAGGCTCCTTTTTCTATGATTTCTTAGGCTTTGACTCCTCCTTTGACCTAGTTATGGTTCCACTGCATCCAAATGAGTCCAACATTAAGGATTTAAAACTTCTGTTTTTCTACCTTAGTCATTATCGCAACTTGTAGGGCTAGTCTCCCTAGCCACTTAAAGTGCAATTTGTGACTTACTCTAAGAATCTCATACCCTGAAGTCACAAATCACATTCCTAGTCTTCATTGACTTGAAAATGCTCCCTAGAAGTGTGACATGTGATTGGGATTATCTCCATTGCATGTGATAAGGACACCTCACACACCATCATTATTATCTTTTGTATTATTCGTTGGCGTCTAATCGATTCATTTTGTTGAAATGTGGCAACAAGAATATTCCAATTTTAATTTGTCCTTGAATTAAAATTCGAATTTAGTCTCACCAGCTGTTTGAAAAATAATTAATTAATTCATCTTGATTAATTAGTTGGAGAAATTCAAACATGAAGTCTTTGTGAAGTCATGCAATAGTTATCCCTTTGATTGAGGAAGTTATCCCTTAATTAAGGAGATAAGGATATGTTGTATTTGAGTTGTAATTAGTTAGCTCAGTTAACTGAGTTAAGTCTACTTAAATTAGTTCCAAACTTTTGAAGGAACTAATTGTGAGTTCAGTCAGTTAATGCATGCATGCAACTAGTGTACTCCAGATAACTGAATATTCTCTCATAAATAACTCATTCATGTTAGTTCAGACAAAGACCCAGTTGAGATTAAAGGCAGGGACAATGTACTGTCAGTTGCAAGAATTTTCCTATAAGAAAATCTCTTGCATGCAAAAGGAATTCATTCCTTGAGATTTGCGCAGTTTTACGGTGTGTTGGAGCAGTGTGTGAGATCAGTGTCACACAAGGTTACATCAGGAACACGCAGGGAAAACTGCGCAAGGAAATAGGAGGCTTGGAGGGAAGAGGAAAGGCATATGAGCTGTCTATTCTGTCTATGAGCAGTAATGAGGGATTATATTGAGAGCTGGATAGTTGTGAGAGCTAAAGCTTTGTGTAATCCTGAGATATTTCCACTTGTATGATAATACAGATAGTGGGGTTTTTAGGTGAGGCTTTCTCCGGAGTATTCTTCTATGTTTCATGTGTATTGATTCTTCTTCTCTATTATATGTGTTCTGTTTGATCTTGCTCAAATAGATTAAGCTTCCGCAAGTTTGATTGTAGAAGTAGATTAAGTATTTTTCTTTAGTATATTGCATTATCAGGTTGATCTACAGTGAGAATTTCTACATGGTATCAGAGCAAAGGTGATCGAAGCAATAAACAATATATTGAAGAAGGAAAAATTTGAAGTTTGAAGTTCTTGGTTGGAGAAGTAAAATTGAATTCTTATCATACCTCTAAGTTCACCAATGGTGTTCAATGGCTTGAGACACGAGTATGCACTGGATGGCAGCTCAAATTATATAGCATGGAAGGATCGCATGGAATCAATATCAGAAGACAATGGTTTGAAGGATTTCATTGATCAAGAAATCCCCAAGCCAGCTACAACTAATGCCCAAGAATTGGTTGAATGGAAGAAATGTGTGGCAAAGGCGAGGCAGATTCTTCTAGAGGGAGTTCGAGACCATATTGTCTCGAGTCTCCATGGGAAGGAGACTCCATTTTGAATGTGGAAGACATTGAAGAATATTTATCAGAACAACAATGACCAAAGGAAACTGGCACTCAAGGACAAGCTTTGGAAAATCAAGTGTGAAAAGGGCGACACTATTTCTACATATCTGAACAAGCTCACCACCTGCCGAGATGAGCTTGGTAGTGTAGGAATAACTAGAGCCAACGATGATATGGTGAGTCTTGCTCTCCTCGGTCTTCCTAAGAGCTGGCATAGCTACCAGGACTCTGTGAATGGAAGAGAGAAACTGCTAGATTGGGAATGAATATGTTTGGATCTAATGCAAGAGAAGCACTAGAGATGATTCTTCATCTAAGCATGATGATGAAGAAAATGTAGCCTTAGCCAGTAAGACAAGGAAAGGGAAAGGGAAGGCTTCCCATTCCAAATCGAGTTCTTCTCATGGTGGGAAGAAGATTGACAAATCTAAAGTGATATGCTTTAATTTTCATGAGGTGGGCCATTATGCAACTAATTGTCCACTGAAGAAATCTAAGAAGGGATCCTCGAAAGGATCAGAAGGTGAGGGACTAGCCTCTCAGTTCGAATTGGATTTTACCCTTCATTGATGGTGGGTTGTGTTTGGTACCTGGACAGTGGAGCCTCATTCCACATGATCGGCTATAAGAGTTTATTCAATACCTTGGAGGAGAAAGACCTCAAGATGCACATAGAGATGGGCGATGATGGAAAGTACCGTGTTTCAGGTGAAGGCACAATTGTTTTTCAGAGGGAGCATGGAGCTCCTCTCACCTTGACTGATGTAAAGTATGTGCCTGGACTGAAGAAGAACTTGGTATCTGTCGTGCTGTTGGAAGACAAAGGCTATGATGTAGTCTTGAGTAAAGGAAAGGCATTCCTGAGACACATAGCCATGAGTCAAACCAAGAGGATTAGGATTCGAGTGAAGAATCTCTACAAGCTAGAGGTAGATGACTGTGCTGCATTGGGTTCGAAAGTAGAATTGGTGCAAATCCAAGACATTGGCGAGTTATGGCATAGGCGGTTGGGCCACTTGCATAATGGGGCCTTGAAGATAATGCAACAGATTTCTACCAGACTTCCCAAAGGTAAACTTGAGCAAGTGGATACATGCAAAGGTTGTACCTTGGGAAAGTACGCCAAGTCTTCCTTTCATGATCGAGACAGTCAAGCTGAGGCGATCTTAGAGCGAGTTCATACAAATGTGTGTGGACCATTCTCGACAATATCCACCGTGAAACAAAGGTATTAAGTGATTTTCATTGATGATTTTTCTCGTAAATGCTGGATCTATTTGATGCAGAAGAAGGATTAAACCTTCTCAAAGTTTTGTGAGATCAAAGCTTTGGTTGAGAAAGAATTTGGGAAGAAGATCAAGGCCTTGAGGAGCAACAATGGTGGAGAGTATGTATCTCAAGAGTTTAAGGACTTTTGTGCAGTGGAAGGAATTAAACGGGAATTGACGACACCTCATAACCCACAACAGAATGGGGTGGCCGAGAGGAAGAACATAATGATTGTGGGGGCAGCTCGGGCAATGCTGCATGACCAATGCCTACCACTTCATTTGTGGGCAGAGGCATGCAACACAACGGTCTATTTGCAGAATAGAAGCCCGCATCACATACTAGGGATGAAGACACCAGAAGAAGCTTTCTCCGGGAAGAGACTAGATGTGAGTCACTTCGAGATCTTTGGTTCATCGGTATTTTGCCATGTTACCAAAGATGCCTGGAAGAAACTTGAGCCGACAGCTGATTTGGGGATACTTGTGGGGTACATTGATACACCTCACAACTATCGGGTGTACTTGCCTACCAGTCAAAGGACAGTGGTACACAAAGATCTAAAGTTTAATGAGCAGAAGGCCATGCGAGTTTCCCTTGAGAGGGAGCTCCAACTACAGGCTGTGGAGGAACTTTTGGTTCCTAAGGAGGAGGAGTCTCGAACTGATGTGGAGCAGCCACATGCAGAGGTTCCAGGAGTGGAGGCATCCACTCAAGCAGAGTCTTCGAGAGATGGGCTGAAGCGCTCAAGGGAAGTTGACAGATTGTTGATGGATGTGAGAGAGAATGACAGAGAACCATCTTCTCAGCGTAGACAGAGGAGGTCACCTGATAGGTACACTGGATACATGGCCCTTGTTGGGGAATGTATTGAGACTGAGCGATCTTCCTTTGAGGAAGCAATGCAATAGCCGATTTGGGTTGATGCTATGGTGGAGGAGTATGACTCCATAGTTTGGAACATTGTTTGGGATGTGGTTCCAAGACCGGAGAACAAGTCAGTTGTGAGTTCCCATTGGCTTTACAAGGTAAAGCAAGCTGTTGATGGTAGTGTGGAGAAACATAAGGCAAGGTTTTTTGTCCATAGTTTCTCACAGGTCGAGGGGATCGACTATGATGAGACTTTTTCTCCTGTTGCAAGGTACTCATCTATCAGATCGATGTTGGCACTATCAGCACAGATGGGTTGGAAGATCCAGCAGATGGATGTGAAGACCGCATTCCTCAATGGCAAGATTGAGGAGGAGGTGTACATAGAGCAGCCGAAAGGATTTGAGACCTTCGATCGTGAGTCGCATGTGTGCCGACTCAAGAGAGCTTTGTACGAGCTAAAGTAAGAACTTCGTGCTTGGTACACCAAGATCAACAACTACTTCACCGGGTTAGGCTTCACAAAGAGTGAAGCAGATGCGAACTTATACCACATCATGGTGGAAGGTAAGCAGTTGATCATTGTTCTTTATGTTGATGATCTCATATTGGCAGGTGATCATCAGTTGATCATGCATTGCAAGGAGGACCTTGAAAGAGAATTCGAGATGAAAGACATGGGTCTCATGCACTACTTCCTTGGCATGGAAGTGTGGCAGAAGGTTGGGGAGTTGTTTGTATTTCAAGGCAAGTATGCCAATGAGATACTCAGGAGATTCCACATGGAGAAGTGCAAGCCCGTGCAGACTCCTCTAGCATGTAATTGGAGGAAGGAGGATGCTACTTCAGGAGAAGTCGTAGAAGCTACTGTGTACAGGCAACTTGTGGGTTCACTGATGTACTTAGTGAACACACGACCAAATTTGTGCTATACGGGGAACCAACTGAGTCAAGCTATGTTTCGGTCTACCAAGCTATTTTGGAAAGTAGCAAAGCATGTTTTGAGATACCTCAGAGGCACATCTTAGTATGGATTATGGTACGGACGAACAGAGGTAGTGAAGCTACAGGGCTTCATTGATGCAGATTGGGTAGGGAGTCCATCAGATCAGAAGAGCACATCAGGAGGAATTTTCAACCTTGGGTCAGTAACAATTTCTTGGTACAATAGGAAACAGAGGTCAGTTGCACTCAGCTTGGCAGAGGTTGAATACATGGCTGCAAGTTAGGTAGCATGTGAGGCCATCTGAATGTGGAAAATTCTAGTCGGTTTGTTTGATCAGAGGATGGATCGAACTGTGATCTATTGTGATAATCAGAGTTGTATCAAACTCTCTGAGAATCCAATATTTCATGATAGGTCCAAGCTTATCGACATTTGATATCATCATCTAAGGGACTGTGTGGCGAGGAGGATCATGTTGTTGCAGTATATTTCGACCAAGGAGCAAGATGCTGACATTTTGACTAAGGCATTGTCAAAGTGTAGATTCGAGTTCCATAGAGACAGGATCGGGGTGGCAGATAATACCTTTCTTATTGAGAGGGAGTGTTGAAATGTGGCAACAAGAATATTCTAATTTTAATTTGTCCTTGAATTAAAATTCGAATTTAGTCTTACCAGCTGTTTGAAAAATAATTGATTAATTCATCTTGAGTTAATTAGTTGGAGAAATTCAAACATGAAGTCTTTGTGAAGTCATGCAACAATTATCCCTTTGATTGAGGAAGTTATCCCTGAATTAAGGAGATAAGGATGAGTTGTATTTGAGTTGTAATTGGTTAGCTCAGATAACTGAGGTAAGTCCAGTTAAATTAGTTCCAAACTGTTGGAGGAACTAATTGTGAGTTCAGTTGGTTAATGCATGCATGCATGCAACTAGTGTACTCCAGATAACTGAATATTCTCTCATAAATAACTCATGCATGTCAGTTCAGACAAAGACCCAGTTGAGATTAAAGGCAGGGATAATGTACTATTAGTTGCAAGAATTTTCCTATAAGAAAATCTCTTGCATGCAGAAGGAATTCATTCCACAGTTTTATAGTGTGTTGGAGCAGTGTGTGAGATCAGTGTCACACAAGGTTACAGCAGGAACACCCAGGGAAATCTTTGCAAGGAAATAGGAGGCTTGGAGGGCAGAGGAAAGGCATATGAGCTATCTTTTTTGTCTATGAGCAGCAGTGAGGGATTGTACTGAGAGCTGGATAGCTGTGAGAGCTAAAGCTTTGTATAATCTTGAGATATTTCCATTTGTATGATAATACAGATAACAAGGTTTTTAGGTGAGGCTTTCTCCAGAGTATTCTTTTGTGTTTCATGTGTATTGATTCTTCTTCTCTGTTATATGTGTTCTATTTGATCTTGCTTAAATCGATTAAGCTTCCGCAAGTTTGATTGTAGAAGTAGATTAGTATTTTTCTTTAGTATATTGCATTATCAGGTTGAGCTATAGTGAGAATTTATACATATTTTCCCTTGCCTTTCAATACTTATACCCCCCTACGAGTGCCCCCTGTCACTCCTCTCTCCACCTAGCATTGACATACACCTTCTCTTGAGCATACGCTACCAAAACACTCGAATCCTTACCCAACACTCTCTTTAAATGAATACCTTTGGTATAGGGTGATGGAACCTCTTGATAAAGGATAATTGTAGCCCTGATATAGTCTCCAACGTACTATTTTCTTCGTCAACCCAACTTGTGTTATATCATAGTCTCCTTTTGATATTTAATCTTGCATGCCATTTAATATAACACTTCCTTGCACACCTTGGGATGCGTTTATTATTATTGACCTTTTGCAACGATGATATAACCTTTCACGGTGTCATCACATCACTTATAATATGGTCCCATCGCTATAGGGTGATGGAACCTCTTGATAAAGGATAATTGTAGTCCTGATATAGTCTCCAACGTACTATTTTCTTCGTCAACCCAACTTGTGTTATATCATAGTCTCCTTTTGATATTTAATCTTGCATGCCATTTAATATAACACTTCCTTGCACACCTTGGGATGCGTTTATTATTATTGACCTTTTGCAACGATGATATAACCTTTCACGGTGTCATCACATCACTTATAATATGGTCCCATCGCTTTGTTTATATATAGTCAATTTTATTCCTTGCCAAACATCCATCACTTTGTATTTATTCGCTCCGAAGTGTGGGATAAGTCTTCTTCCACAACACATTATAATATTCATATAATTTACATTTAAACACAATGTTTGGTATATATTACTTGGATTGTTTATAACTCTCTTTGATTATACCTTTGCACAAGTAGTCATGATTGAATCCCAAATCCCTATTGAGTTACACAATTGAGTACAATGGCACACAAAAAATTCATTTCCACAAAACTGAAAATCACATTCTCATACACTAGTGATTGAGTCTGTGATACCTACCCTTTAAATCATAGGTTTCACTCTTATTTTGTAGCGTAGCTAACATTTGAAAATTGTGACCTGGATTGCATCTTAAATTTGTGACTAAACCTAGGTACCAAACTTGCGACTACACAAATGTTGTTCTGCTTAGGTCATAGCTCACATTGGTAACCTCCAATGACCCTAGGAACTCAACTGGTGACTAGTCCATCATTTTGCTCATCAAATTGCAAATCACATCCATAAATTGCAGTGAGACTTGCTCAGAAAAATGTGACTCGCTCCTAAAAATGTGACTTGCACTAGAAAAATGTGACTCTAGCTCAAATCTCTGACCTGCCTAGATTTTTGATTTGCGAAAAGGAGCTCTTACCTACTAAGCCACAAGACACTTTTCAAATCCTCATTAATAATAAATATTTAATCTACAATTGGGCTAAAATTTGAGCGTGTGATGTCGACTCAACTATTTATGTCCTGGCTTCTCCCTCTTATCGCACTTTGTCAGCAAATTGCGAATGGTTCATTTACCTCATAATAATTAAAGTAGTTGCTCAACATATTGAAAGACTGTCAAATTATACAGAGAAGCGCAAGTCAAGATAGTTCAATGCATAATCCTCTGTACCTGCAAAAGGATGTGAATTTCAATACAAGCGTTAATGGAAGAGGTACAGGTGAGATATCCAAAATGGGAAGAATATTTGTCCACTTCATTAGTCCATGTTGAGAGCCAAATCTAGGATCACCTTCAGTTGCGTGGTGAACCATTAAGCGCCAACTATTTTACCTACATCTGTTGCATTGGCACTTTGAAAATGGGACACCGTTATACAAGTGAAAGTGACTCTCTGAAGTTGTGATGAGGCAGAAAGTAGTAGTTGGTGGATACTTACACAAAAGGTTTGTTAGAAAATGATATATTACAGAGCAATGGAACACATAAAATATTGCAGAAATATAAACACAGAAAACGCATAAAACAAGAGAGACATAGATATACATGGTTCACCCAATTTGGGCTACGTCCATGGAGAAACAACCAATCCTTCCTTTTATATTATCCAACAAAATGAAAAGATAAAACCTACAACAGATGCATTGTAATTACCTCTTTACTCTCACACAATCTCCTCTCTCTTTCTCGCTCATAATACACATCTACATAGCCACAATATAATTCCCTCATATATAGCGAGGGGTTTCTTTAGAGGGAAAAAAAACCCTAAATTAAACAGAACTTCTACCGTCAGATTTCGCCTAATGAATGGCCCAGATTGACTATGAATTACAACATTTTACAAGACAATTATACATCTATTTTTAGCTTCGGGGGCGCTGCCCCCAATCCCTCTCCGGGGGGCTCCTAAAGATCGTTGACATTGGACCCCCTTTGGACTCCCCTTGCAACATAAATAATGGGCGGTGTTGCCGCCCCATCACGAACTGGGGTCCAACATGGCGATACATTTGAATAAAGAAGATAATCAGGCTCCACACCCAACAATCTCCCACTTGGAGACTGATTATAGCAACTCCACCGCTGCTTCATTTGCTGGATAATGACTCCACTTTGGACCTGGTTGTTTCTCATCTTCATCATCATACTTGAAGACCAATTGAAACCAAGTAGAATCTCAGTTTCTCCCTAGTTACAACTTTTGTTAACATATCTGTAGGATTTTGGCTAGTGTGTATCTTTTCTGGCTTCAACTGTCCATCTTCCAACACTGACCACATGAAATGGTACTTGAGTTGTATATGTTTAGTCTTGGAAGGAAATGCAGAGTTCTTTGCAAGATGTATGTCACTTTGGCTATCAGTGTATAACCTGCCCAACTCCTGCTTCTTACCCAATTCATCCAGAAACCTTTGTAACCAAATCATTTTTTTACTATCCTCTGTAGCAGCAACATACTCTGCTTCCGTCGTTGAGAGTGAAATAACACTTTTCAGTTTTGAAACCCAACTGATAGTTGTTCCACCTACAATAAACACATACCCTGTGGTGCTCCTCCTGTTATCTCTATCACTTGCCATATCTGCATCAAAATATCCCTATAGAGTAATGTTTGAACCACCAAAGCATAATGCTTGATTTGTGGTACCTCTCAAATACCTGAGAATCCACTTCACCACCATCCAATGTTCTTTTCATGGATTGTTCATGTACCTACTTACAACTCCCATTGCATGTGCAATATCAGGCCTTATGCAGACCATTGCATACATTAAGCTTCCAACTGCTGATGCATATGGAACTTTAGACATATAAGTCATTTCTTCCTGAGTCTTGGGACACACCTCCTTACTTAGTTTGAAATGGCTAGCCAAACATATACTAACTGGTTTTGTATTTTTCATATTAAATCTTTTCAACACCTTTTGTATGTACTCACTCTGAGACAATGTTAATTTTTGTTTCTTCCTATCTCTAGTTATTCTCATACCAAGGATTTGTTTTGCAACACCCAAATCTTTCATTGCAAATGAGTTTGCCAATTTTATTTTGAGCACATTTATTTCCTGCATGTTAGAACCTACAACAAGCATGTCATCTACATACAATAACAATATAATATAGCTGCCATCATTTTTCCTTTTGAGATAAACACAATGATCACAGTGACATCTAGTATAACCTTGTTCAAACATAAACTTGTCAAATTTTAGATATCATTGCCTTGGAGCCTGTTTTAAGCCATAAAAGCTCTTCTTTAACCTACACACTAGTTTCTCCTTCCCTTTTACCTCATATTCTTATGGCTTCTCCATATATATCTCTTCCTCCAAATCCCCATGGAGAAAGGTTGTCTTTACATCTAACTACTCAAGATGCAAATCTTCAGCTGCTACTAGACTTAAAATAGTTCTAATTGAAGTCATTTTAACAATAGGAGAAAATAGATCATCAAAGTATATACCCTTTTTCTATGCAAACCCCTTCACCACAAGTCTAGCTTTATACGTTTTTCTACCTCCACCTTCTTCCTTTAACCTGTAAACCCGTTTATTCTGCAATGTTGTTTTACCTGAAGGCAACTTGACTAAGTCCCAAGTCTGGTTATGTACTAAGGAGTCCATCTCTTCTTTCACGGATTTCTCCCACTTTTTCCTGGTTTCTACCTGCACTGCTTCTTCATAACATTCTGGTTCACCAGAATCAGTCAACAATACATAATATAATGAAGGAGAATATCGTTTTGGGGGTCTACTTATCCTAGTAGATCTTCTAACACCACTTTCAGGTGTTTGAGGTGCTTGTTGCTGTTGTGGTTGTTGTTGTTGTTCTGATTGTTCATCATTATGGTTTTTAGGCACCTTCACTTTTTTCTGTGATCTCATCAAGCAGTGTGTATTCTCTGTTTTCTTTTTCCTGTTTCGTTTTCTACATCTGACCCTTATACAAAAGATTTTCATTGAATATGACATATCTTCTCCTAATGATTTTGTGTTTTTTCGTAATCATAAAAGCGATAACCAAAATCATTAACACCATATCCAATAAAGGTACATTCCTTTGATTTTTCCTCAAGCTTTGTTCTATTTTATTTATTAATGTGGACAGAGGCTTCACAACCAAAAGTCTTTAAAAATGAGTAGTTTACCTTTTTACCTATCCATGCCTCCTCTGGAATACCACCATCCAATTGAAGGCCCTCCATTTATTAGATAAACAATAGTATCTACATCATCTGCCCAAGATTGTAAAGGCAATCCTGCATGCAATTTCACGCACCTTGCACGCTCCATGATTTTCCTGTTCATTCTTTTTGACACACCATTTTCTTGTGGTGTTCCTGGGACTGTCTTCTCTCTGTGAATTTCATTCTTTGACCAATACCTATCAAACTCTTTGCTGCAATATTCACCTCCATTTTCTAATCTGAGACCTTCAACCTTTTTCCTATCTCATTTTCAACCAAAGCTTTCCATTTATTGAAAGTATGAAATACATCAGATTTATTCCGAATATAATAAATCCAGGTTTTTCTGGTTGCATAATCAATAAAAGTAACATAATAACGAGAGCCATCGAGAGATGATGTTGAAAATAGCAACAAGAAATACTAAAAATAGAAATGCTAAAAATAACATTGCCATAGATAACATTTCAGGATATATTCCAATTTTGATTTGTCCTTGAATTAAAATTGAGAATTAAAATTCGAATTTAGTCTCACCAGCTATTTGAAAAATAATTAATTAATCATCTTGAGTTAATTAGTTGGTGAATTCAAACATGAAGTCTTTGTGAAGACATGCAACAATTATCCCTTTGATTGGAGGAGTTATCCCTTAATTAAGGAGAAAAGGATGAGTTGTATTTGAGTTGTAATTAGTTAGCTCAGTTAACTGAGTTAAGTCTAGTTAAATTAGTTCCAAACAATTTGTGGAACTAATTGTGAGTTCAGTCAGTTAATGCGTGCATGCATGCGACTAGTGTTCTCTAGATAACTGAATATTCTCTCATAAATAATTCATGCATGTCATTTCAGACAAAGACCCAGTTGAGATTAAAGGCATGGACAATGTACTATGAGTTGCTAGAATATTCCTATGAGAATATCTCTTGCATGTAGAAGGAATTCATTCCTTGAGGATTGCGCAGTTTCTACAGAGGCAAGAGCAGTGTGTGTGATCAGTATCACACTAGGTAACAGCTGGAGCACTAGGAAAAACTGTGCAAGGAAATTGGAGGCTTGGAGGACATAGGAGAAGGAATATCTATTGTCTATTATGTCTATGAGCAGTAGTGAGGGATTGTACTGAGAGCTAGATAGCTTGAGAGCTAAAGCTTTGTGTAATCCTGAGATATTTCCACTTGTATGATAATACAGATAGCGGGGTTTTTAGTTGAGGCTTTCCCCAGAGTATTCTTTTGTGTTTCATGTGTCATTGAATCTTCTTCTCTGTTATATGTGTTCTATCTGATCTTGCTCAAAATCGATTAAGCTTCTGCAAGTTTGATTGTAGAAGTAGATTAAGTATTTTTCTTTCGTACATTGCATAATCAGTTTAATCTACAGTGAGAATTTCTACATGGTATCAGAGCCAAGTTTATGTACATGGTATCAGAGCAAAGGTGATTAAAGCGGAGAACAATATACAAAGAAGGGACAAGTTCAAAGTTTGAAGTTCTTGATTGTAGGTACAAAATCGATTTCTTATCACATCTCAAAGTTCACCAATGGCATTCAATGGCTTGAGACTCGAGTATGCCCTGGATGGCAGCTCGAATTACATAGCATGGAAGGATCACATGGAAGTGGTATTAGAAGACAATGGTTTTAAGGACTTCATTGATCAAGAAGTCCCCAAGCCAGCAGCAGCTAATGCCCAAGAATTGGCGAAATGGAAGAAATGTGTGGCGAGAGCGAGGAGGATTCTTCCAGAGGGAGTTCGAGACCATATTGTCTTGAGTCTCCATGGGAAGGAGACTCCATTTTCAATGTGAAAGACATTGAAGGAGCTATATTAGAACATCAACGACCAGAGGAAGCTGGCGCTGAAGGAAAAGCTTCGGAAAATCAAGTGTGAAAAGGGTGACATGATCTCTAGATATCTGAACAAGCTCACCACCTGCAGAGATGAGCTTGGAAGTGTAGGAATCACGACAGCCGATGATGATATGGTGAGTCTTTCTCTCCTCAGTCTTCCTAAGAGCTGGCATAGCTACCAGGACTCAGTGAATGGAAGAGAGAAATTTCCATATTGGGAATGACTGTGGTCAAATTTGATGCAGGAGGAGATCAAGAGAAGCACCAGAGATGGTTCTTTATCTAAGCATGATGATGAAGAAAATCTAGCCTTAGCAAGTAAGGCGCATAAAGGGAAATGGAAGGCTTCCCATTACAAATCGAGTTCTTCCCATGGAGGGAAGAAGAACCACAAATCCAAAGTGAGATGCTTTAATTGTCATGAGGTGGGCCATTATGCAACTAATTGCCCATTGAAGAAATCCAAGAAGGGATCCTCGAAAGGATCAGATGGTTAGGCATTGGCCTCACAGTTCGAATTGGATTGTATCCTCATTGCATGCATGGTTTCATCGATGGTGGGTGGTGTCTAGTACTTGGATAGTGGAGCCTCATTCCACATGACTGACAATAAGAGTTTATTAAGTACCTTGGAGGAGAAAGACCTCCAGATGCGCATAGAGATGGGCGATGATGGAAAGTACCGTGTTTCAGGTGAAGGTACGGTTGTGTTTCAGAGGGAGCATGGAGCTCCTCTCACCCTGACTGATCTAAAGTATGTGCTTCGACTGAAGAAAAACTTGGTATCGGTCATGATGTTGGAAGACAAAGGCTATGATGTAGTCTTCAGTAAAGGAAAGGCATTCCTGAGACACATAGCCACGGGTCAGACCAAGAGGATTGGGATTTGAGTGAAGAATCTCTACAAGATGGAGGTAGATGACTGTGTTTCATTGAGTTCCAAAGCAGAATTGGTGCAAAGCCAAGATATTGGTGAGTTATGGCATAGAAGGTTGGGCCACTTGCATCATGGGGCCTTGAAGATAATGCAACAGATTTCTACCGGACTTCCCAAAGGTGAATTTGAGCAAGCGAACACATGCAAAGGTTGTACCTTGGGTAAGTATGCAAAATCTTCCTTTCATGATCAAGATAGTCCAGCTGAAGCAATCTTGGAGCGAGTTCATACAGATGTGTGTGGACCATTCTCGACAGTGTCCACCGCTAAACATAGGTCTTATGTGATTTTCATTGATGATTTTTTTCGTAGATGCTGGATCTATTTCATGCAGAAGAAGGATCAAACCTTCTCAAGGTTTTGTGAGTTCAAAGCCTTGGTTGAGAAAGAATCAGGAAAGAAGATCAAGGACTTGCGAAGCGACAACGGTGGAGAGTATGTCTCTCAAGAGTTTAAGGAGTCCTGTGCTGCAGAAGGAATTAAATGGGAGTTGACGACACCTCATAACTCATAGTAGAATGGGGTGGCTGAGAGGAAGAACAGAACATTTGTGGGGCAGCTCAAGCGATGCTGCATGACCAAGGCCTAGCTCTTCATTTGTAGGCTGAGGCATGCAACACAACGGTTTACTTGTAGAATAGAAGCTCACATCGCATACTTGGGATGAAGACACCAGAGGAAGCTTTCTTCGGGAAGAGACCAGATGTGGGTCACTTCAGGATCTTTGGCTCATTGGTTTATTGCCATGTGACCGAGGATGCATGGAAGAAGCTATTGACGACAATAGAGTTGGGGATACTTGTGGGGTACACTGATACTCCCCACAACTATCGGGTGTATTTTCCTACCAGTCAGAGGATAGTGGTTCGTAGAGATATTAAGTTCGATGAGCTAAAGGCCATGCGAGTTTCCCTTGAGAGGGAGCTCAAGTTGCAGGCAGAGGAGGAACTTTTGGTTCCTAAGGAGGAGGAGCCTCAGACTAATGCGGAGCAGTCGCATGCAGATGTTCTAGGAGTGGAGACATCCACTCATGCAGAGTCTTCTAGAGAGGGGGGAAAACGCACAAGGGAGGTTGACAGATTGTTGATGGATGTGAGAGAGAATGTGGGAGAGCCATCTTCTCAGCACAGACAGAGGAGGTCACCTAAGCGATACACTGGTTACATAGCCCTTATTGGGGAATGTGTAGAGACTGAACCCTCTTCCTTTGAGGAAGCAGTGCAGCAGCCGATTTGGGTTGATGCTATGGTGGAGGAGTATGACTCCATAGTTTGGAACAGTGTTTGGGATGTGGTTCCAAGATCGGAGAACAAGTCAGTTGTGAGTTCCCGTTGGATTTACAAGGTAAAGGAAACTGCTGATGGTAGTGTGGAGAAACATAAGGCAAGGTTTGTTGCCCGTGGTTTCTCATAGGTTGAGGGGATCGACTATGATGAGATTTTTTCTCTTGTAGCAAGGTACTCATCTATCAGATCGATGTTGGCACTATCAGCACAGATGGGTTGGAAGGTCCACCAGATGGATGTGAAGACTGCATTCCTCAATGGCAAGATTGAGGAATATGTGTACATAGAGCAGCCGTAAGGTTTTGAGACCTTTGATCGTGAGTTGCATGTGTGCCAACTCAAGAGAGATTTGTACGGGCTGAAGCAAGCAACTTGTGCTTGGTACACCAGGATCGACAACTACTTCATCAGGTTGGGCTTCACAAAGAGTGAAGCAGATGTGAACTTGTACCACATCATGGTGGAAGGTAAGCAGTTGATCATTGTTATTTATGTTGATGATCTTATATTGATAGGTGATGATAAGTTGATCATGTCTTGCAAGGAGGACCTTGCAAGAGAATTCGAGATGAAAGACATGGGTCTCATGCACTACTTTCTAGGCATGGAAGTGTGGCAGAAGGATGGGGAAGTGTTTGTGTCTCAAGGCAAGTATGCCAATGAGATACTTTGGAGATTCCACATGGAGACTCCTCTAGCAAGTAACTGGAGGAAGGAGGATGCTACTTCAGGAGAAGTAGTAGAAGCTATTGTGTATAGACAGCTTGTGGGTTCATTGATGTACTTAGTGAACACACGACCAGATTTGTGCTATGCGGTGAACCAACTAATTCAAGCTATGGTTCAGCCTACGAAGCTGTTTTGGAAGGTAGCGAAGCATGTTTTGAGATACCTCA
The DNA here is from genome assembly GCA_000404065.3 of Pinus taeda. Taxonomy (NCBI): domain Eukaryota; kingdom Viridiplantae; phylum Streptophyta; class Pinopsida; order Pinales; family Pinaceae; genus Pinus; species Pinus taeda. Next base: position 70,202 of record APFE030266046.1, on the reverse strand, counting down.
GAGGCACATATCAATATGGATTATGGTATAGATGGTCAGAGGGAGTGAAGTTACAGGGCTTCACAGATGCAGATTGGGCAGGGAGTCCAAGAGATCGGAAGAGCACATCAGTAGGAATTTTCAACCTTGGTTCAACTGTAGTTTCTTGGTACAGTAGGAAACAGAAGTCAGTTGCACTTAGCTCAGCGGAGGCTGAATACATGGCTGCAAGTCAAGCAGCATGTGAGGCCATTTGGATGTGGAAAATTCTAGTTGGTTTGTTTGATCAGAGGATGGATCTAACTGTGATCTATTGTGATAATCAGAGTTGTATCAAACTCTCCGAGAATCCAGTATTTCATGACAGGTCCAAGCATATCGACATTCGGTATCATCATCTCAGAGACTATGTGGCGAGGAGGATCATGTTATTGCAGTATATTTCGACCGAGGAGCAAGATGCTGAAATTTTGACTAAGGCATTATCAAAGTGTAAATTTGAGTTCCACAGAGACAGGATTGGGGTGGCAGATAATCCCTTTCTTGTTGAGAGGGAGTGTTGAAAATAACAACAAGAAATGCTAAAAATAGCATTGCTATAGATAGCATTTTAGGACATATTCCAATTTTAATTTATCCTGGGCTCTTTCCTCTTTCTATTTTTCTTCCCCTAGTCTCTGTAGTCAAATCATTACCTGATGTCTCACCGGAGATTTTTCGTCACATTTCCTCACTAAGGATTGCATCGACAACATCATCAAACTTTAAAGTACTAGATCCAAAGATAGAGTTACTAATGGCCATAACTAAACCATTCCAACTTTCTAGCAATGAGCATAGAAATAACAGAGCCCTAACTTCATCATCAAAAGTTACCCCTACAGAACTTAACTAACTGGTAACTGTATTAAATTCATTTAAATGATAAGCAATAGATCCACCTTTTGACATTTTCATATTAAATAAACGCTTCATAAGAAATACCTTATTTGAGGTTGAGGGTTTTTCATATAGTTTGGCCAATGCCGAGATTAAACCATCTCTTGTTGTTTCCTTTAAATATTAAAGGCTATCGACGTTGCTAGGCACAATCGTATCATTCCAAGAGCCTTTCTGTCGAGAATATCCCATTCCATGTCTATCATACTCATCGGCTTCTTTGTCTTTCCCCTCAATGGCAGTTATAGATCTTTCTAATACAAGTAATCTTCCATCTACATCTTCCATAACTAGTAGTTTTGGATGTTAAATTTTTTGACCCTTAACCTACCATCTTCCGCCATTGCTCCCACTCGAAACAGGAACACTTCTCTCCTGCGAGTTTATTAGCCAAATAGACCTTCGAATCTGATACCAGTTGTTAGAAAATTATATATTACATAGCAATGGAACGCATAAAATATTGCAGAAATATAAACATAGAAAACTCATAAAACAAGAGAGACATATATACGTGGTTCACTCAATTTGGGTTACGTCCATGGAGAAATAGCCAGTCCTTCCTTTGATATTATCCAACAAAATGAAGAGATACAACCTACAACATATCCGCTGTAATTCCCTCTTTTCTCTCACACAATCTCCTCTCTCTTTCTTGCTCAAAATACAAATCTACATAACTGCAATACAATTCCCTCATATATAGTGAGGGGTTTCCTTCTAGGGAAAAAAGCCCTAAATTAGACATAACTTCTACTGTCAGATTTCCGCCTTATGAAAGACCCAGATTGACTACGAAATTACAAAATTTACAAGGAAAATTTACATCTATTTTTAGCTTCGGGGGCACTGTTCCCAATTCCCCGCTAGGGGGGGCTCCTAAAGATCATTGCCGCCCCCCCTGGACCTCCCTTGCAATGCAAATAATGGGCAACGTTGCTTCCCCATTACGAACTGAGGTCCAATGCAATGATACCTTTGAATAAAGAAGATAACCAGGCTCCACACCCAGCAAGGTCAACTTGACTGTTGCTTCAAGGATATATGGTCTCAATATAAATGATTGTACCCATGAGGATGATTATTACAAATGTGTATGATCTTGATCAACAATAAATGATGGAAAATATAACCAACACTCATTTTGTTGGTGGCACATGCTAGTGACAACAACTATTCTCATTCCAAAGCCTCTCCATTCATGCCTAGGAATCACAGTATTAGATTTAGGGTGTATATATAAGCTCTCCATGTTTCTGCTGACAGTTCTTCGCACAAATTCTATAAATATTCACCATTGTTATTGCCTCAACATCATGCAAATTGGACTATCTTCAGAGGAGGACCATAAGAAAGAACGTGCCTTTTCTATCTCATCCATCCTCTGATTGGAGTTTCGTTGGGTTTGCTCGCTTATAATTAGTACCCATATTTGTTATTATTCTTGTGGTTGCAAGTTCTGAACAATTGATCAAGTTAGTGCCCTGTCCTCAACACCACCACCAAGTTATGATCCTCAAATATGACTTCTGATAGGAAACAAAGACATGAATCTTGTAAGTCTATTTTTAATATTGTTTGGAAGATGTTCTAAGGCATCGCTCTGTGTCAAATCGTTAGCATTCCAGTCTCGGGCATGTGCTTTCTTCTTTGGCCTTTGTTCTATCATGGCTAGTTGTTGCAAGTAACTCTTGGGGTTTGATGAAGTAACCAATTATCACTGGATTCGTTGGTTTTGATTTTGAAGATTATATGCTTGAAATTTTTCCCAAGTTCAATGACACTCAACTTTGGTCTTCCAACTCGGCCTACAATGATATTGGAACAAGTTTTGTTGAGCATATGTTGTAAGGAAAAGGAAAAATCCAAGCTAAAATTTGTTAGTCAAAGCCATACACACAAAATAGTGGCACTTTTAAAGATCTTAAATGTGCTCCTTTGGGCACTAATTTTGAGTTCATGTTCCAACAGAAAATATTCCAATATACTTCATCAAATATAGGAGCTATCAATTCCCCTTCATAAGGGGCCAAGGGATGAGTGTTGTATGGGGTTGAAAATCCTTTGAACTTTATCGCATCAAAGGAAAGCAAGTCATGACTTAAAATGTTAGTCTAGTATTGATTTGTGGAGGTGTAACACAACAATGGTTGGCATATCAATTCAATGGATAAGCAGGGCATTATTAGGTAGTTTTGCATGTTTTGCACCATGTATAAAACTATATGGCTCAACATATCATCAAAGGTATGAGACAATAACATTGGTCAACAATTAGCCCAACAAAAAAATGCATAGGTTTCATATAAGCTTCCACAATCATCTCAAGGTTTTCAACAACATTCTCTCTTCTCCTAACATAATAGGAGTATTGGTTCAAAGCACATGTGGATAACTCATAACCTTCCTTTTGTTGTCATATTATAAAAGTAAAAAATTACCAAAGTCATTAGACATTAGAGGGCATGAGGAAGTTCAAGAGTCATAAGGGTAGGTGAAAGGTCATCTCATTTTTTATAAATATATCCTCATGCCTCATTTGAGAAGGGGGAACTTTAGCACTTGAGCTAGGGCTAGCATTATATAGTTATTTTGTGCTTAAGGAACTAGAGACACTCAATTCTTGGCAGATAGTAGGGTGAGTTGTGGTGAAGCTAGGGTTTGGTCTTGGGGATGATATGAACTCCTCCCATACCAATACTGGATTTTTATAGGCTTGTAACACATGTATTTGAATTGGAAGCATTATTAATGAGAAGTTATTCAATTTTGGCATTTGCTCCCATGTATTCCTATGTTGGTGTACTATCTAACTGATATTCTAATTAGGTATGCATGTGTGCTTTCATGTTGGCTTTATGTCGATGGACTAATTCATGACTATGGCTTATATGTTTGTTTTGGGTCTTTTCTTTTCTCGTCCCATGCATGCTAGGAACTAACAATGAACTAATTTGTAGCTAGTCTCTATTATCTTATCGTTTGCATGTTTTAATATGATATTATCTAACTAGTTTCTCTCAAGGCATATTGTTCTCATTGTTTTTATTTTAGGTTCTTATACATCATTTTATTAGCTTATTAATTGAGAGTTGATTTCATCCTCATTCGTTAGGCATTACACACTTGGTCTCGCACTCATTTCTTTGCATTAGACAACCAAGAGAAAAACATCCATGGTTGCAGCTAGGGACAAATACCAAATGGGGCTCCTATCCTGATGGTGTGTGGTCTAACTGGGACTTCACACCAAGGAGACCCCTTAATTATTGGTAAGACACTTTTCCCTAGCCGGAGGTCAAATATTAAGTTTTAATTTTGCCACTGAGTTCATTTTGTCACATAATTAAGGGTAAGTCCATTTCATATGAAGATTGATTTAATATAGAGTTTCAATAGATTTTGGAAATTAGTGCACTCGTTTTGAGCCAAATTGAAGAAAAAAAAACCATTGTAATTAGGGCTTAGAGACAGACTCTTATGAGGGCATAAAGAATGTTATTGGTGTATCCTTGATAATCAAAATTATGTCATGCGCTTTGAAGACTTATGTATGTGACACTAATGTGAGTTGATTGGTTGATGTAATTTGAGCAGAGATATTATGACAGTGGGCTTGACAGATTTTATGCTACTAGGGTTTGATCTTCTGAGTAGAAGTAGTGAAAAGATGTTCAGGTTCTCCCATTGATGATAGAGACATACTTGTTGCGATGCTATTGGAATGTTAAGGACTATTAGTTTAAGCAACTAAAGTTTGATCCTTGCGCACAGAAAGTTAGTGTCCCTGCTAACTTTCTTGTCCAGAGAAAGTTAGTGTTCCTTCTAACTTCCTTGTGCCTGTATTGCAGATTGACAGAGCTAACAAGTTGTTTTATTGCAATTTATATTACTATTGAGCAAAGGTGGATCTAGTATGAAAATTTGTGAAACATGGTCCACTGTGATGAATTGAAGGTCAGAGCCTTCAAGGCAAGTGGTGACTTGCTAAATAGGGTGGCAGGGTGAAGTCTCTGTTAGGTTGGAGCCTGAGAACATGTTGTAGCCGCCACAACAACACCCAAAATTTCAGGTCCCGTTTTGCTTGCCTAAGGCCTTAAGGGTTATTAACGTGTTTTGAATTTATCAATCTCCCCATGAACCAATTGTTATCAAACCCTATCAGTGCCCTACTCACGTGACATATCACATTGATGAATTAGGTTTTTGAGGGCGACTACTCTAATAAGGTATTATAGGCCTCATGCACCCTTAAGATTCATCTTTCAATGAGCATTACAATGAGGAAAATGTACCCTGTATTAATAAACATGGTTTCTTCCTAATTGCATTAGGGTTTTGGAGGCACTGCTTCATTCCATATTCTTTTAAGATTTCATATCCCTATGGTATGCATCCTATGGTCGACTATTTGGTTCCTTTCCACTGGGTCACAAAATCGCAAGTGGGAGCCTTAGACATGCAGCTAGAAGGTGTGACTTGACCTCCATTGCGAATATGCGACTTATATAAATCACACTCCTTTTTTCAGTCTCCACAGGTTGCAATTTCAGCCCGTAATAGAAGTGCGACCTTGACCACCATTAAAAAGTGCGGCTAGGCCTAGATATTAAATATACAACTTATTCCCTGTTGGCGATAGCTGAGGAAAACAAAGTGTGACTTGCATGGTAAACTAGGCATACAACTTAGTCTAGGTCACAAATCTCTTCCCCATCTATTAACTCTTATACCAACATGTGACTCGCAATGCGATTTTGAAGTGTGACTACTCAAAGGTCACAAGGCACACAATTAGTTGTCAAAGGTTTTATACTTTAAATTGCAACCCAGTTTAAGTAAGAGGAATGTGACCAAGTCATAAGTCACATCACATGGGGAATCTTAATGCACGCATCTAAATCCTGAACCAGTGTTGGTATGACCTATGCTTGGTGCCTTTGAAAGGATTCAAAAGGAATATGGACTTTGAAAGAAAGTTATAATAGTTCATGGCGCCTGTAGCTTGGAAATGGTATCATGTTGGACATAAGGAAATTGGTAACAATAATAGGGCATATATGTAGTGGGTATGTTGGATTACATGGAACCCACAAAAGCATAAAGTCGTAAGGATATCACAATTTGTAAATTCTAAGAGATCAAATTAACGTATGAACACTTAGATGCTGATGGTGTCAAACCCTTTAGTAGTTTCTAATACAGGGAGCCCTATGATTTCTCTAGCAAGCATAAATTCAGGTGAAACAAATTCTCAAAGTCACCTTTCTATTTTATAAGAGCTACACTGAGTTTGTTTTTTGCCTCACATGTTCAACAACATAATAGTTGTGCATGAAAATGCAGAAAGTTACAGAGAGGGTCAATGCATTGGAAAATGTTGATACATTGGGAGAATATGATGAATTATTTTTAAAATTGATTAATATTCAAGACATCTCATAGGCAAGAATGTCAACATGGTATATCAAGTGTATCATAAGAAAGTAGATGATTTAGTAAAAGAAGTTAGCCACATTGATAGATAATGTGTTTGTGCTTCCCCTTTCGAAGAGATTGGTTGGGTGGTGGTACACATTCTTGTCTCTGGGCCCAACCAATGAAATATAGAGACTCACATATTTTCTATCCCCTTGATCAACAAGAATGGGAAGATGGTATTCTGTGGAACGTCGCTTCCCTTGTTAACAAGTCAAATTCAAGTGAAGGAGATAAATTATTTGTGGGAGAGAAAGTTCTTGAAGACACACATATTATAAATAATGAAATGAGAAATGATCACAACCTTTTAAATAAATGCGAGGTTAAAAGATAATAGAATAGCCAAGTACTTTAGGAAGCTTTCATTGCAAATACTGATTTGATCAGGGTTTCTTGGATAGACATGATTATGTGGGAAGAAAACAAAAATGTTTAAAAGGACAAAGGACATCTAAAGACATGACCTATAACTAATATACTACAACTATATGAAGACCAAGGTCCTGCAACTACCTGGGGGCCATCACGATAATTTTAACAACAAAGAATGTTAGGATCTGTAGTGAACATTTTGAAGCTCTGAAAGACCCTACTCAGACCTCTTACATTGGAAATACTATTGTGCAGAAGAGGACTATAAAGGGGTCCAAATTGATACTTTCTTTTCATGAACGTGTTATATTTCTAGTGTTATTCTCTGAGTGTAGATGTATATGGCTAATGTAATTTGTTTGTTGAAGGTAACAAGAGAAAGCTACAATGTTGACCTAGGTGAAGGAAGCTAGGGTTTCCTACAGAGGCTACACAACTAGTGTTTCAGAAAACAGGAAAACTAACCTCACATAGCTACCCAAGGCACTGTCACAACCTTGATGGTAGGTGCATTAGTAGAAAAATGGATAGTTTACACAACAAATGAACATTTCTACCGTGTTCATTATCCTGTACGAGTCACCATATCATTGCAACAACATTGGAAACAAGCATTATGTTTCCCATTAACCTGCTTTATTCTTCACACAATTTCTCTTATATCAATATGTAAATGTTTCTCATCATATTGTTAACAACCATACATATATCAATTGATCATGTAATAGTAATTATAAATGAGAAAGCAATTAGAGAGTTCAAGAGTCACGAGGGTAGACAAAAAGTCATGTTAGGTGAATAGTCACCTCACCTCTATAACTCTACCCTCATGCCTCTTTTAAGGGGACTTTTAACACTCAAGCCTCATCTACTTGTGGATAGTTTATCTTTGCTTGAAGAGCTAGAGGCACTAAGCTCTTGGCAACCAGTAGGGTGAGTTGTGGTGAGGCTAGGGTTTTGCATCATATAACGATATGAGCAATCCATGTTCCATTGTTAGGATTTAATGGCTTGCACAATATGTACTTATATTTACAAAAACATCAATAAGAGGTTCTTCATTACTAGCATTGATTCCCATGCTTACTCATAGTGGTTGTATTGGTTATCCGATATTTTCACTGTATTTGTATGTGTGCTTTCATACATGCAAATTTTTTATGAACTAGTTTGTAACTCTTGCATGTGTGTTTGCTTTCAAATCTATGTGTTTATTCCACGCCATGCTGGTAACTTATTGTGAACTAATTTTCAATTAACCTCTCGCATGTTCTTGTTCATACATGTCTGATATGGTTTTAGCTTACTAATCCTTCTTGTGGCTTGCTTCTTCTTGTTGCATTCTTGTATCTTGTTCCGCAGATAGTTGATCATGGGTTTGTTATGCAACCAACTCACAAAATAGAAGAAAATATCGATCTACTACTTGAGAAAAAGTCTCTTCGAGGGGGAAACCTCCTTCACATCACATAACTGAACAATTCTTTGATGATACAAATGATAAGACCTTCTTTAATCATGAAACATGGAAAACTAGGTGTACTCAGGAATATGCAGGTAACTACAATTTGTATGCGATAGTACCAATATTTTGCAACACCTTAGGGACCATAATACTTGGGTGATAATTTATTATCCTTCTTAGCTTGCTTGAGGGACATTTGTAGCCGTAAAAATACCCAATCACCGACGTCAAAACTTCTTTCACTATGATGTTGATTTGCCTGTTGTTTCATTCGATTCTGCACCAGAGTGAGCTTATCCTTTAAGAGTTGGATAACTTGTTGTTGATGCTCGATGTGATATTCCACTGCTTGAACCTTAGAATTTTCTCTTAAAGATGATGTGATGGATGGTGGATGATATCCATAAAGTTCCATAAATGGGGTCATTTTTGTTGTAGTATGGAAGGAAGTGTTATACCACCATTAAGCTAGAGGTAACCACTTAACCCATTATGTTTGTTTATAAGATATAAAGCAACAAATATATCATTCCAAACATTTTTTCACTATCTCAGTTTGCCCATCAGATTGAGGATGATAAGATAAGCTATGAGTTAATTGAGTACCAACACAATAAAATAGTTATGTCAAATCTTTATAGTGAAAATGGGATCTCTGTCACTTACAATAATATTTGGGTTTCCATGTAGCTTTTGGATTGTTTCCATAAATGCAGTAACAATTGCATTAGCTTTAAAAGGATGAGATAATGCACAAAAGTGTGCATACTTGGTAAGTATATCAACTACCACCATGATGACACTCTTTCCTTCAGAGTTGGGTAAACCTGTGATAAAATCCATTGAGACCTCCTTCCAACATTGACTTGGAATGGCTAAAGGATGTAACAAACACAGGGTCTTAATTGTCTCAACTTTATTTTGTTGGAAAACCAAACATTCTACCACAAACTTCTGAATACCATATTTAAAGCCATTCCCAAAATATTCCTTCTTAACCCCGTGGTAAGTTTTTAAAAATCCCGAGTGCCATCCTAATGGGGGAGGTGTGCAATTCGAAAATAATATTTTGTTTGAGTTGGAAATTCTTACAAAGATATAAGTGATCCTTGTACCATAATGAATCATTTTTTCAGCTAAATGTATCAGATGTACTGGGATCTTGTTGCAACTTTTGAATGAGTGTCCACACTTCATCGCCATTCTTCCATTCATCCCTTGCTTTGGTTATCCAATCTGGTTAGATAATAGAAACGGAACAAAGTAATGCTTCCACATCCTCACCCTTTTTTGAGAGTTCATATGCAACAACATTTTGCTTCCCTTTTTTGTAGATGAATTAAAAGTCATAACCCAACATCTTTGTGACACATTTTTGCTGCTCTTCTGAATATAATCTTTGTTCCAAAAAGTATTTAAGACTATCATGATCTATTTTTACATTGAAGTGTCTTCCCATTACGTAAGGTCGTCATTGCTTTAGTACATGTAGTATTGCCAACGTTTCCTTCTCATAAATAGGTTTGTGTAAATACTTTCCTTTCATTGGACGATTTTCAAAAGAAATGGGTCTTCCTTCTTGCATTAAAACAACACCAATTCCATTTCCCGCTGCATCACATTTCACAATAAATGTTTTTGTGAAGTCTGACATAGCTAAGAATGATGCTTGGCATATTGCCTCTTTAAGATGTTCAAAGGCCTTAGTTGCTTCTAGAGTCCAAGAAAATGCACCTTTCTTCAATAATGTTGTTAGAGGTCTTGTTATTCTGCCATAATTCTTAACAAACTTGCGATAATACCCTGTCAACCCGAGAAATCCTCGAATATGCTTTATGGTTGTGGGGATTTTCCATTCTTTAATGGCTTTAATTTTGTTAGGGTCTACCTTAAAACCCTCATGAGATACAATATGACCTAGATATTCCACCTACTATACTCCAAAGAAACATTTGGAGGTTTTTTCCTATGATTGTTTCTCCTCCAATAGTTTGAGCACCATATCAACATGTTGAACATGATCCTTCCAAGACTTGTTGTAGATTAGTATATCATCAAAAAACACTAGCACACAATTTTCGAAGGAAGGGTTTGAAATTGGAATTCATTAAAGCTTGAAATGTGGAAGGTGCATTGGTAAGGCTAAAAGGCATGACCAAAAATTCATAATGACCCTCATGAGTTCTAAATGTTGTTTTCAGAATGTCTTCAGTCTTCATTCTAATTTGATGATATCCTAAAAGAAGTTCCAACTTGGTAAAGTAAATTTCTCCATGTAATTCATCCAACAATTAATCAATGATAGGAATGGGAAATTTACATTTAATAGTGAGCTTGTTGAGCTCCCTTGTTCACAAATATTATTGGAGTAGAGAAATAACTTTGACTAGGTTGAATTATACAAACCTATAACATCTCTGCAACCATACATTGAATTTCACTCTTTTGGGCACAAGGATATCTGTAAGGCCTGATGTTTGGAGGAACACTTCTTGGAATCAAATGAATAACATGATTATGATCATGAATAGTTGAGAGGCATTTGGGAGTCTCAAATACCTTCGAATGATTGTCGAAGCGTTTTTGGAGATATGAAGAAATAGATGATTTTGATGTTTGAACCTCTAGTGAGCATAATTATGCAATTACACCCCGTTGTTCTTTCTTTAGAAGTTTTTTCATGCTGTTAGAGCTGATTATCTTTCCTGATTTCCATATGATACCCCTTAATTCAACTTCCTTTCATTCCCCAAAAAAATTCAAGAAAATTTCCTGAAAATTAAAAGCTATCATCCCCAAAGATTGTACCCATTAGACTCCTAATACAACATTAGCACCACCCATTGGAATGGAAAGCATTGGGCTATTCAATACATATTCCTCCATGGTTAGCTTGATATTATGGCACTTTCCAGAGCAATTTATAGTTCCTCCATTTGCAACCATTACTTGACGCTCTGGTGCTGGATATAGGAAGCAATTAAATTCCTTGGCTATCTTATAATGAATAAAATTATGGGTACTACCCGAATCAATCAACACTATTATCTTTTTCTTCTTGATATATCCTTTTATATTGAGAGTTTAAGGAGTGGTAATTCCTGCCAATGTATTACAAGATATGGTTGGATTCATTTCTTCTTTCTCTGGGGTTGGTTCTTGGTGTATATCCTCTTCTTTTGATGTTTCTTGTTCTTTTTCTTCCTCCTCTTCACAATCGATGTAAAATAATTTATTCTCAGCACACTTATGACCTTTAATGTATTTGTTATGACAACTGTAACAAAGCCTTTTTTCTCCTTTTCTTCCAATTGCTGTGGTGTCAACCTTGTAGGTTTTGGAAGGCTAGGAGTAGCAACACTTCCATATTTATAGTTGTGAGTGTTAGACTTCCTTGTTTCCATAATTTTGCTTTCAACTTTTCTTACCACCCTAAATGCCTTCTCCAATGAATCAGGTTCCCAAAGGCGAACCTTATGTTGGATGTTATCCTTTAAAGTCCCTATGAAGACATCAATCCTATGCTCCTCTGGAATATCATTTACTTTGATATTCAATTTTTGGAAGTCCTCAATGTGCTCCACCATTGAACCCTTTTGTTTGAGATTTATCAATTGACTAAAGAAGGTGTTTCTCTTTGTATCCTCATAATGTGTTATCATTTCCTTTGTAAAAATTAACCAAGTGACAAGTGGTTTATGATAATAAATCCATCGATACCATACAAACTAATTGGGTTCTAAATATAAATATCAAATGCATACCTTTTGCATGTGTTCACGTTATGGAGATCAAAATATTGCTCTATTTGTAGTATCCATGTTACTAGATACTTGCCATCAAACTTCCTCACATTGATCTTTGGAATATGGTGGGTCTTCAATCCAAAGTTAGAGTCTCTGAGATCATGATTAACATTCCTTTTGTTCTCATCATGAGTTTCATCGAATACCTTTTCACCATTAGGAATCATTTCTTGTAGTAAGTTTGTCAAACCTTCTATATTAGCTTCCATGTCTGTTTTTAATCTATCCTTCAAACCTTCCATGTCTTCTTTTAATCCATCCTTCAAAACTTCCATGTCTGATTTTAAACCATTCTTCAAACCATCCATCTTAGCTTCCATTTCATTTTTGGTTACTTTTTGCGTGAGCGAAATTTGTTGCACTTGGTCTCGTAATTTTGATATATCATGTTGCATTTCTTCCTCTTCTTCATGCGTCATAGTAGAGCTTTCTAGTTGCTTACTAGGTCTTCCAATTTTCTTGATTCAAGTCATTTTTGAATCAAACAATGATATTTATGCTTCACTATGCTCCATGAATCACTTCAAACTGATTTATAAAAAAAAAAAAAAAAAAAAAAAAAACTTATGCAAATTTAAAAAAAATACACACTTTTTTCTTGCTTTGTAGGAGATCGATATTGAATTTGTTGTATCTCTACAATTTTATATCTCCAAGATCTAAAATTTCATAATTTGGTAGCCCTATGAGTCTTATTTCCAAGCCCACAAGTCAGGCTAAGATTGGGTTCTTCAAAATATATTTATGCCCAATCTCCCATGATGACCTGATTATAAACTGGTTCAGTAGAGCGAAATTGTATGAAATTATGCGTGTCCCTGTTTGAACCTTTAACTCTGAAAATGATACACAACAAACTACAGTTCGTGCACTTTCAATCACCTTTTTTTGAAATTCAAATTCGATGCTTAGAGAGAAAGTTATGACAATTTTCCCTATGTTGCATGTTTGAGACTGAATTGTGGAGCCTACAAAAACCCTAACTTCCTCGGATCCTATCTCCAAAAATATAGTGAACTAAGATCTGAAATTTGTACATGATTTTCATCAAGATTTTAGCTCCATGTGGTCACAATTTTAGCTTCAGAAGCCTCGTAATTTTTTTTTTTTTTAGCGAAAATGCCAAGATGACTTGTTTGAAGAAGCAAAACCCTAAAATCCAAAGCTCTGATAGCAAATTTTATGCAACCAGCTTCCAAAATAGAAGACAATATAAATCAACTACTTGAGAAGTAACCTCTTCAAGGGGGAAACTTCCTTTACATCACATAAATGAACAATTCTTGGATGATACAAATGATAATACCTCCTTGGTATATATAGGAGTCTAAGGGGTCACAATATAATTAGAGCCTACATAACAATAATAATGTAAGTGCACAACAATAACAATATTGGGCTTCTATGGGGCACAACAGTAATAATATGGGGGATACATCGGCATAACAAAAACAATATGGGACTACACAAACAATAAAAATAAGGGGTATACACTAGTATTATAGGGACCTAACAGGGTTGACCACATTCCTATCATCTAGGCATTTATTTCTTGTCTTCTCTCTAACATCATCACATTTGACAACCTAGAGTGAAACACTCATGGTGGCAATTGGGCCCACATATTAGATGGGGCTCCTATCCCAAACGGTGTGAGGTCTAATTGGGACTTCAAACTGGGGAGACCCCCTATTTATTGGTGGTACATCCAACACCATCAACAAAACACTTAAGGGCGAAAGGGTAGTGCTAGGGTAGGTTTGATCCTGTGTAGGGAATTGGAACATCATGTAAGTCGAAGCTAATAAAATCTGGGTGATGGAGCATCCTTCCATTTGGAGCTAGTAAATTAGGGCGTTGAAGCGTCCTTCTAGTTGGAGCTGGTAAACTAGGGCGTTAGAGCGTCCTTTCAATTAATGATGAAAATTTTGGAAGTTGGAGATTCTTATTGATGTAATCTTGAAAAGACCTATATTAAAAGCATTTAATGGTTTTTCTCTCGGAAGGGTTTCCACCTAAAAATCTCTAGTGACTGTCTTTGATGTTGTACATTGTTGAATGTTGTTGTTAACTATTTATGTTTTATCTACTGCTAATGTTAATTAATGCCTTGAAGATTAAAATTAACTAATTGAAGTGAAATATTCATTCACCCCCCTCTCATTATTTCCAATAGTCATTGACCCAACTTCAATTTTTCCAGTGGGGATTGATGAGTTATTGTGACAATGACAATGAAAGTCAATTGTTGGGTCTTAAAGGGCATGGCATACTAGTATACACTGACAGGTTTACTATGAACACCCTCCATAAATGTGGGGAAGTATTCCTGGTTTCCTTAAGAGATTTTCATGTTAAGAAAATATAAAAATGATAATATTTGTTTTGACAATAGAACATTGAATCAAATAAAAGAGGAAAATAAATCTAGATATAATAAATAAATATTGATTTTTGAATAATATAAGTGATGATTTAACAATATATTTTGTATTGGCATGGTTACAAATAATCCCACTTTTGCTTAAGTGCTTAAGGGTGAACCAAAATGTTATAAACAAGTTTTTTTTCAACTAGATTATCTTAGGTGATTGAGAGGATCAATTGTTATCCGCTTGCCCAAATTCAAATCATGTGTGTGTCATGCTTGCCCCTTTGTGGGTCAGTTGGTGTTGGCAAGGTACCAACAATCTTATTAAGATAAGTGTGTAAGGGTGGGATGAGATATTTCGAAACAAATTTTAGGCATGGAGGTTAACTCAATGATTGTCACTAACATTACTTTCCATTTAATTAGTTGCATTCCAACAAGTGCCCTTTTTGAATCCCAATTACTCATACTATTTTGTGTTGATGAATTTACTAAAGATTCCATCCATGAATGTGAGGAAGCATCCCTTGCATCTCCCACAATATTTCCTTAGAAAAGAATGTATTGTTTTACAATATTTATCACAATGTGATAGATACTTGTTAGGGAAAATGTTACAAATAGCACAATCATTAACAATAAAATATTCAACCTAATAGGAGGGAGGAAGGAAATCCATATAGGATATGTGTGTGTCACTATGTAAGTAGTTACTCGTTAGGAAAAAGGGTGAAAGTTTGTGTCCCTCAGATTCCTTTAATAGAGTGATATTATTATTGTATTTATTATGCGATATCCTCACCTTAAAGGATGATTAGTCCCTAAAGTATGGTTAGGATAAATTGTCTTTGTTCCGTTTGTGCTTTTTTCACTACTTTGGATATTGTATTCACTAAGGAAACAAAATAGTAAGACCTTTGAATCCTTGAATAATATCGTTTATTATGGAGGGTCCAATCCACCCTAGATCAATTTTATTTAAAACTATATGGTCAAATATTTTATCAAGGATTCATCGATTATAATTCTCTTTATAAATTTGGAAATGAAATGAATTTGCATCCCAATATTTAGTGATACATACTATTTTTTGTTTCATGTGATAATTTTCTTAGTTTGGATGGCATTGGGGTCTAATAGTTGGGCTCCCTCTTGTTATATTAGAATTGGGGACAAACACTTCAATTTGCACCAATGTGTCAACATCTTTAGTTCGAGACATAATTTTGTTGCAAGTGGTAGAAGGAACTTTGGATGTGACTATATATGGAAGCTATGCTATTTTCCATATTGATGGCTTGGAATTTTTAATGATAGATAATTTTTCATCAATTAATGGCACATTATTTTTCATCTATGATTGGAAGTTTCATTTATGAGGGTTTCTATCACGTACCTAGATGCATCCCTTAGACATCAAGGGGCCTTAAGTTGAAATTCAAAATGTGTATTATCCAGTTGTTAGGAAAAAGTTGAACTTTCACAACAATGTAAATAAATTCACATGCACATACAAATACCAATATAAATATTGTGCCTATTTAGAATTCATTGTCAAACACAATGTAAACATAAGCAATCCATATAGAGTTTATTGTGAGTAAACACAACAATTACCTCAACTCCATAATCCCTTGTCGATAATAAGTCCATTAAATTTTCTCACCAATTGCAATCATAATAGTGATGGTACCACACAAGTTCCTCCATGAAGAATAAGAGGAAGAACATTTGAATTGGAGAATGGAGGATGCTCATTGAAAATTATTTTTAAATTAAAAAATTGAAGAATGATCATGAAGATAAGAAGGGATATTTTCTTTGGACAAGGCCATCTCCCCTCCCAAGAATGTGACAACATGTACTTGGACACACATAAATCAAAGTTTGATTTGAGAGCTTTGTAAGGGAGCATCATAAGAAAGCTTCTAGCTCAGAAGGATAGATGTGAAGTCAAAACACCCATGTATCCTCTTTTCTCTTCCCCACTCATGGTATAATGTTCCCTTTGTTGTTTCTCAAGCAGTGTTTTTGATGGATTTTACATTAGCACACCTTTCCTTTTTATACATGCTTTTATATGATACAGACACAACATAAAAACATAGTAATGACACTATAATCCTAATCCACCATCGGGACTCATACACCTTCACTAGTTGGGTCATGGACTTGAGTTCTACACTAGGAACATTTGCAACGTATTTACATTATTTACACACCTCATTTAGCTCAACCCGTGTGGTTTGACTCTCTTCACATAACCTCGTCATTCAAATAATACATGATAAAAATATTATAATTTAGGGGTTGAAGTGAGGACATTACATCCCCCACCCCCCACCACCTCCAAATCGGAATAACACCATCCTTAATGACATTTTTTTCCAAAAATATGACCACACCTTCATTCTTTAATTACACAATGAATGTTATCCTCTTTTATTGCAAACTTATCTCTACTAGTTATCTTGAACAACAACATTCAAAATGTCCTTTGACTACCTTGAGATGCTTCAATTGCCTTGGCATTTCAACATATACTTATAACATTCATCAAAGAAATACATGTCATAGCCATTTTCTATGCAACAATTATTCAATCCATGGGAATTTTAATTCATAATCAAAGCACATAAACTCTAAATACAAGATACAATATGCAATTTTAACCTAATAATTATCTGTATAAATATATGTTAACTTCACATTAGATGCCACATGAAATATTTAGTTTATTGCCTTCTCTAACACACCGAAAATATATTGCCTCCAGATCAGAGCCAACATATGTCATGAATTTCACACAATGAATTCATTCAAGTCACCTCTTCCTTGTATTCTCTCACCCTTACAAGCTTAGGCATTCCATTCTCTACAAAATAGTTCCTTGAGGAATCCATCATTTACTAAGGCTTTCACATGCAATAAGAGTGTAAACTTCTAGTTACTTCTAGGGCATCCCACTAGCAATCTCAAAACAACATTAGCTTATAGTAATCAAGGCATGGGATATTTTTCCTATGTAATCATAGTAGAATCATAGTTTACAACAATCATAACTTGCCTTCGTTTTCTACAGATCCACCTTCTCACCTGTATCATAAACATGCAATTAGCATGAGATATTATCATTAACTTTCAATGCAAGTTGTTTCATGCAAAAATCAAATTCAATGGCTATGAAATCCCTCTCATAATATTGGCCTTGCATGTGATGGCGACCAATTTTCATTATGGACTTACTCTCATGGCCATGTCCAAGACAACTCTACTTGGAGTCTATCCCCAATAGAGTTCTTATTTAACCAAACAATATATGGTTAGTTGTGCATGCAATCTTTTGATTACTACATTTCTAAGGGTGCATGAAATGGTCACAAAATTAAATCAAACCGATAGTTCAATCATTTTCAATTGCAATGAAACATTGTTTCTCATACATGCATTATTAGCGCAAGCATGCATTCTCACAATCCAATCAACTAGTACAATTATATCAGCACATTCAATCATATGTGCAAGGATTCATGTATACCAACACATTTAAGCATATGTGAAAGGATTTAAAACTTATATTATGTAGTTGTTAGGGCCAAATTTAGCTTTGAAAACAATATAATAAATTCACATGCACATACAAATACCAACAAAATTGCATGCATATTTAGAATTTGTTCTTTTGTTCTTTGCCCATTGTCAAACATAATGTTAATATAAGCATTCCATATAGAGTTTATTATGAGTACTTAAGTGTTTTAAAGGGAGCATCGAACTAGTTGTCAAGGAGTGATTCACCTCGCAACCATAGGAATTGGTTATGGATTAAACACCCTCAAGCTAGATCATGATACCATTAAGGCAATATAGTCTCTTATACACCTCTAATCTCACTCAAACCAACCCATTTACAAAATTTTGAAGCCAATTTTCTCACTAGTAAGCACTCAAAGCCCTTATACAACCATTAGTCAATGTTAGCACACTCTTTACTTTCAATTCACTAGGACTATCTCCCCTTTCTCTACTTGATAGTCACTTGGGGATCTTCTTCCCTTCTAGTGTAGGAAAAAGGAGTTAAACATTGCCAATTTATCCATTTTTAGTACCTTGAGAAGATCACTTGACTAAAACAATCAAGGGGTAGAAATAACAAGGTTGTAGGACTATGATATTTACTTACGTTTTTATGGACATTCCAACCATGGTTTTACCCTCATAACTATCCCATTTGCTCTCTATATTATTAGCATCAAATCCCTGGACTCAAAAACCCTTTACCAACAACAATCCCATCATATTTTCTCACTAGTTGCAAGAATAATAGTGATGGTTTCACACAAGTTCCTCCATGAACAGTGAGAGGAGGAACTTTTGAATGGGAGAATAGAGAAAGCTCATTGGAAAAGAATTTTAAATTAAAAAAATGGAAGAATGATCATGGAGACAAGAAGAGACCTTTTCTATGGATAATGCCTCCTCCCTTCCCTATAAGGGACCATCATAAGACAGGTTCCACCTCTAAAGAATATTTGGGAAGTTAGAGCACCCGTGTAGCCCCTTTCCTCTTCATCACTTGTGGTATAATGGTCATTTTGTTGTTTCTCAGGCAATATTTTTGGCTGATTTTAAATTAGCATGTCATCTATTTTTACCCATGCTTTTATATGACATATGCACAACATCGAAATGTAATAATCACACTATAATGCTAGTCCACCATCAAGACTCATACACATTCACTAGTTGGGTAAAGGCCTTAAGGTCTACACTAGGGACATTTAAAAGGCATTTACCATGATGTACCTACAATCCTCATTAGGAGGCCAGGGACGAATGATTATAATCTAGAAAAAGAAACAAAGACAAGAAGCTAACAAATAAAAACAATAATAACCAAGGAAGTGAGATATAGAGTACTCATCTTTTGAGGATTGTAAAGAAATATCAACCCCCTCTTACTCCTTGCCTACTTGTAGAAATTACTGAAATCTATTTGCAATCAACCTAGTAAAACATATCCTCATCCTTATCATCAACTACTAATGATTTTGCAGTGTCATTCTTGGATTTCTTCTGATGTGGATGTTCATCATCATCATTGTCTGCAGCTGAGGCATGTTGTTTGCACTTCCTCTTCCTATTATTATTTCCTTCTGAACACCTGTCTTGATAGTGTCCATACTCGTTGCAATGAAAACATTGAATTTTCGACATATCCTTCTTTCCTTGAGAGGGAGGAGGTCTTCTCCCTAAATTCCCTTGAAACCTTCCAAAATTTCCCCTTCCTTTTCCATCTTTAGAGTGGGCTACAAAAGCTTGAATCACTCTTGAGTACATGAGGTCCATAATTCCTCAAAACTTGGAGATTTCGTTCTGCCACTGTTAGGTCCCTATACTACTAGTGTAACCCCTTATTGTTATTAGTACAACC
>APFE030266046.1:9552-47546 GCA_000404065.3 Pinus taeda | reverse complement strand
TTGTGCCCCATAGAAGGCCACTATTGTTATTAGTGTGCCCTTAGATTATTATTGTTATGTCGGCTCTTGATTATATTATGACCCCTTAGACTCCTATATATAGAAAGGAGGTCTTGTCATTTGGATCATCCAAGAATTGTTCATTTGTGTGATGTAAAAGAGGTTGCCTCATCGAAGAGGATTATTTCTAAGGCGTTCATCTATATTTTCTATCTTTTTGTGCGTTGGTTTCATAACAGCCACAAATACTAGATGTAAATGAAAGTTAAACAAACTATTGAGTGTTGTAGTCACAAGTTTTGTGTGAGGAATAAATTCATCAATAGCTTGAATTTGATATCTCAATTGAGAGATCCTCATGAAATATGAAGCCAAAATATCATCCTTTGTCATTTTAACATCACACATTTCATTCTTCAAACTCATTTTTTGTCAAATGTTGTTGATGGTATACAATCCAAATATGGCATCCTACATCTTCTTTGAAGAGTCCAAACTTGAAACATATGGAATCAAATGATCTTTGATAGATCCAACAATAATCCTCATGGTTGTGATTTCATTCTTATTGTACCTTGGTATTCATTCATTCTCTTGTGGTTCAATAACTTTTCTTTTCACATGCTCGAAAACATCATTCTCTACAAGAATAATATCAATTCTTTTCTTCCATGCCTTGAATTTTGGAGCACCTTCCAACTTGCTTTCTCTCTTTGTTTAAGAACCCATGGTCATAGATAGCCAAACAATCAGATTGCAGAAATAGGTATCTTCAAGAGTGATCTCAATGCCTTTTTTCATTCACGAAAGCTCTGATAAAATGCTCATTTTTATCGTGCAATTAAAACAAACACAATTTTTCTGCTAGATAATTAATTCGAATGATATAATTACTTCTTAATTAGCACATTTCATATAATAAAGCAATTACACTTCATAAAGTTTCAACCATTAATGCATTAGGGTAGTAGAAATCATAGTAAAATAATGATGCACAAGAGACACAAAAATTTATCTTGGGAAAAAACCCAAACCAGGGAAAAACACAACAAATCTTTCCTTAGGATAAATGGTCCAATTCAATCAATATGTGCATTTGATTTTCCAGTCAAAATATCATTCCATTGACCAAACCAAATTCCAAGTCGAACTAGTCAATGGAGAGAGAAAAAGTCAAACTTCTACTCATAAGTCAAATTTGGTCAAAGAGGCCTAAATTAAGTCTGCTACTACTCTAGTCAACAAGGATCAAAGGGATTAAATTTCAGCCCTACTTCTCCACAAAATATTCATTAAAATAAGACTATTTGACTTGTGGTCAAAGAGAATCAAAACAAAAATTCAACACCTAGAAAATCAACCCAAAAATTCAGTCATCTTCTTCAGTCAAATATGCCATAATATTTGCTCCAAAGGATAGTCAAATATTCAATCAACACAATCTAGAAATAATCAAATTCAATGTTGGTTAAAGGTCACTGGTCAAAGTCAAGGTTCACTAGGTAAACTTCATATTTCTTCCTCCACACGTGTGAACATAAGATCAGATTCTGCTTGAGATAAGTCGAGTTGATGATGTCAAATGAGGAGGCCACTTTGTTAGTTTATATGTGTCTTATCAAGTGGGTTTTGACCAAGGGTCAAACCCCTTCTCTTGGTGGGGCCAAACTATCCAGTTTGGAGTCTACATGAATAATAAAATATCCCTTTATTTTCTTTTGATTTTTTTGACTTAAACACTGACCACAACTATACTATTTCAACATTCTTCACAAATCATTGAATCGTGAGTTTTTTAACCAACAACATAATATGAGAACAAAATATTACATATGCATAACCATAAGAAACACATAGAACATCAAAGCACAAGAACATAAGAGCAACACATAAACCAATGAGAAACCATCATCAAACACATGAAGACACCAGATATTAGGTGGAAACCCTTCCAAGTGAAAAACCATCATACTATGTTCTCTTCTTCTTTCTTATCATCTAAAATCTTCTCTACATCATATATTGACTGCCACCAGTATGCAATCTTCAATTTGTGAGGTATGCGAGGAACCACTAGCTCTAGGCCACTTGTTGACGGAAGCCACCACTTCCACAACTATGTTGGTCCCAACCTACTGCAGGCCCCTACCTCCAATAGTTTCTCATGCCACTACCTGAAGGACGCCACCACTCCTTGAGTAAGCCACCACTTGCCATTGAAGGCCCCAACCTTTAAGTCCTTGTGGACCATCTTTCATACATTTTTAGACCATCCCACGAACCTCAACTCAATCAACTATAGGCCACATTTAATCTTTTTTCATACTGAACCCACATACATATTCTCTGCTCAATCTAAATACATAATCTCTCCGTAATACCAACACATCAAAACAACAATGCAAACAAATATGCCGCAACAACTCTACTCAATCAATAATAACGTCAAACCATAGCATACCTCAATAACTCTGTCCTCTCAACACTCTTATACCAACAACATAAAATCTCTTTGACATAACTTTATACTACCCTTATACTCAAACCCTAGCAACATACATCTCAACACAATTCAAACAACAACATATTCATTTAGCCATACTCTCATTGTCAACTATATAAGCTCTCTCTAACATACATACCATTGTCAACTTCTACCACAACAATTCAACAACAATGTGATACACACTCTCATAGACATAACCTCGTGGTATCTTACATGTATACAAGAACAATGATCAATAAGATACACTCTCAGTAACTCATGCCCAATGATAGATCCATATACAACATTGTAACTAGGAGTAATACATACAAGAATGACATGACAGGAATGCCTCATAAAACAAACTAACTACAATAGACTAGCAACTCCTTGCAACAAAACTATTAACAACGACATGAAATTTTCCTTTGAACCTACACCATTGTCATATGTTACACATCCCTTTTCCTTGCATCAAATCACTACACAGATGCATATACATATTCAACACTCTCATCCAACATAGGTAGCCAAATATCTCACAGATCACACCATGCATCCATCAAATATACACTTTAATTTTTCAGTAATTTGATGGGATCCTCTGTGCCCTTTATCCATATGCATTGGTCACCTTTCACATTCCATTAGGGCACCAATCACACTCTCCATTGAATTTGATTGTGTACATGGATATGTTCGTTTTGGAAAGGTGCACACATTGTTTAACTTTAGTACATGTGTATATGCTCTGCCTATAATCACACTATCAACCAACATACACTTGACCCTTCACATCCTTTGATCTAATCATTGATTTTCCAGTGCTCTCCATCCATAAGTAACATGATTCATTTTCACTCTGGCTGCTAATGTGTAGGTTAATTCACACTTCCAAGCATTCCCTCAACCAATACCCATTATGTATTCTGTCAATGCACCCCTCTATAGGTGAAACATGCTCAACTAACTCACATTGTACACCATTACATTTTCCATGCACATGTATATATTTTGGCTCAAAGCGCTCAATATGTAACCCTAGTTTAGTGCATCACATAACTAAATAAACTAATTCCCCCAATGCACCAGATCAGACCAAAAACAAGCATCAATCACTTGCCACTTCTTCACGAAGGTTGAACCAAATGATCAATGATTACCAAATAAATGTCATGACCATATCAAATGTTTAATGCATTCCACAATGACTTGGTGGCCAGATCAAGGTACTAACACCTCAACTAGATCGATAATTAACTTCATTCCACTACCTTTTGATGACCAGATCAATGCTCAACCTTTTAGACTAGATCGACCATTATTTTGAGACCAATTCAAACTCATTAGCACCATGACCAAATCCATGCATAACAATTTGACCAATTCAACGCATTAATACATTCCAACATTGGGGAATGATTGAAGTATCGAATTCCAATAGCAAATGTAAATAGTCTGGTAACCAAAGTTATTTTGGTAGAAAACACAAATAATTTGGTAATTGAAGTCTTGTAGAACTATGTGCTTTTGGTCCTATATCACTTGCTTCATTACACCTTTATAGACCATATTTAGCACCAAAACACCTTCCATTCATTACGCACAAGCTCATCAATGCCCAGATGGTTGATATCAATGCTGACACCATGATGACAACACTATTTTGACTGAAGGAGCCTTTATTTGTATAGAGGTTGACTGAGGTGAGTCAGAGATTTTATTCTCAATTAGCTTATTTTCTTTGTCTTCTTGGTAGACTAGAAGAGGTTGTTTGTCAAATTTGTGGGGAGGGCGAGCAAAGGAAGCAACAAAAGGGATGATACTACTATAAATAGGTGTAATAGGAGCATTTCTAAGATTGTTGGGCTGATGAATAACACTAGAAGGAGGATGCACATGATTTTTATCCCACCCATCATGCATGGGATGTGGAGTAGGTATTGACGAGTGGAAAATTTCCTCTTGCAATAGAAGATCATCACCCAATCAATGTCCCAGTTATGCCTATACTCATTTGGTATGATGATGTCCACTGATATGCGGTCCTCGTTGCCACTGAATAGATTTCTCCTAGAAAGGAGACTTTCCTTGAAGCTTTCCTAAATTATAATGTAGTTGAATCTATTGAAATAAGACTAGCTAACCTATCTATCTATCTCTACCTCTTATAATCCAACTATCCCAATTGTGATAAAGAAGTAGTTCATAGTATCCGAATTTGGAGTAGAAACACTTCAAGTGTAAGATGTTGAGAGGAAGATAAATTGTTTTAGACAAGAAATGGTTCATTGCTTCAATAATTTGTCAGGTACAACATACAACATAACTTGTAGAAGATTATATTAACATTTCAACATCTAAACTTATTAAGTGAAAAGAAGTAGATAATTCAATTCAAAAAATGAAAATAATTTCATTTCTTCAGATTAAAATAAAATAACACATTCATTGAAAAGTGCAAGAACAATCAACACATTATTAAAAATAATTTATTTTCACTAACTATTAGACTTTAATTTCATTATTAAATTTAGATAATAGTATACAATACTTAATGTTGCTATTTCTAGCTAAAGGAAACACTAGCATTTGAAATAGACATGATAATGGTATACAAGTCTAAGTTCTTCTACCTATCCTTCCTTTCTAGGTAACTAATCCTTCCTCTATCATTGAAAATAATGTATAAGTCCCAATTCTAGATTGTAGTCTTCAACTATTGTTTCAAAACAAAATCCCATTATAACACAAGGCTCTCCTTCTCCTTGTTTAGTCTCCTTCAGATCTTCAATTCTTTTCCTCTTCTTCACAAAAATGCCTAAGTCTGAAATCTAGAATTTCCAATCCCCAATTCTAAAGCAATGATTATTTTTATAATTGATCTAAACCTTAATGGGCTTTTAGTGTAAGTTCAAATGTATAAGTCATAAAGATATTTTTATGTGAAAGGGAACTTGATAGATATGTAACTGACAAAGTAAAACCTAATTAAAGTTGACTCCATTGACAAGATACCTTATAAGAAGGCAATAGGAAGAGAGTGAATGTCGAGAAGGAGAGGTCCCAAAATTGGCCTCATTGCATGTAAGGTTCTTCTTAACAAAATCCTTCTTCTCCAATCTTCTCTCCCTCTCTCTCTCTATCTCTCTTGTGATGTATCCAATTATTGCATTTTTATCAATTTCATTGTAGATCTGTATGGTTTCTCTCCTCCTCTCTCGGTATTCAATCCTTTTGGATATTAGCCCCCAAGATCTAGGTAATTGTTATCTTAGTAGGTTAACATTATATTTAAACCAAGGTTTAAAGCATAAATTAGTTTAAAAGTTTTACAACAATCTCTAACCTCCTTTTGGAATCTTTGGAGTCCAATTTTTGGGCTATACATTGTAGGAACCACAATTGGTCCATAAACATTATAGGGTTTTCTACCCTTGGACCTTCATCCACCACTACAAGAGCACCTTTACATGGATTATGTACATCCATTGGTATGCAACACAGAGGTTCCATGGCCTCTATAGCAATCCATATCGTTATACAAACCCTTGGCATCCTTTGTTGCCCTATACACTTGGTGTTTTCTCATTCACTATTGTTGCAAATATATACAACCGTGCCATAGATTAAAAAAAGATGTATGCAACATCTAGAAGCTTGGGTGACCTCATTTCAACCATTTTTGAACTTTCCCACAATGGTATCACTACCATAAAAGCACAATAATAGATGGAATCACTACAAGAAAAAAACCTTCTAGTGGAGGTTATAATGTAGGTTTTTAGTGTCACAAAATTGGCCAAAATTGTAAAAAAAATCCGCTAAAAAATCTATTTGTGGGAACAGATGTTTTAGCAGAGCTTATAATGGAACTTCATCACAACTGAAAAAATCTGGGCGGCCAAAGGTTTTAGTGGATGTTTTTTGTTTTTTGTTTTGTTTTGTTTTTTTTCTTCGGTGTGCTTTATGGAACAAGCAACCCCAATGCACTACTTATAGAAACACACCGAGCTTTATACATAATTAAAAGCACTGAGGCGTTTAATAGATAGAGAACTAGAACCTGAAATGTATACCACCCTGGTGCTTATAACAAAAAAACTCGTGGTGCGCCAACTTAAAAAGCACCAGACCTTGAAACGTATACCATTTCGACGCTTATATAAAAAAAGCCCTGCTCTTTCTTTGATGAAGGAACGACTCTGGGTATAAAAAAAATAATTTCAATTCTGATGCTTTTTATTAAACACACAACACCGACATGTCTTGTTTACATAATAACACCATTGCATTTGTTATATAGAGGGTTCAATGCTGTTAATTTAATAGTGCAGCAGGAATGGAAATAATATTTTGTATAACTGGGGGTGGTAGCTCTATGAAAGAATTCATGCATTAAGAGTTACAATGCACTAGGGCATTAATTAAAAACAATTTTGGTGCTTGAAGACATGAAATCTGCGGTGCTATCGTTTTCCGAAAAGGCACTTGTTATGCTAAAAGACGACGTCACAATGCTTTTATTTAAATTAAAGCACTGATGCGTTTTTATATTATGGATGCACTGGTGTTTTTGTATGAGATTTTATATATTTTTGGAGACGTCGACCTATGCTAGTGCAATTATTATAATCTTTTAAATTCGTTATTCATTGAGAAATCAACATATATCTTATAACAATATTCATATAAATTAATATTTGATTAATGTATTTGTATATGGTGTTTGGATTAATTTGTTATATTATCAAATTTCATATCTCTTCATTATAATATTTAATCAGTGGTGTAACATTTCACAATGACATTGGATAACACAATATAATAAATTAAAATGTATTTTATTATATATCAATAAGAGGTTGTTTGTCATACAAAATGGGATTGTTATTGGTAACCCCTTGTCTTTCAATTAGGACACGATGTCCATGATTACATTAAACAAAATGTCTGATTTTCACAAACAATTATTTCAAAAAATGAAACATGTTGCATTAATATCCAAATAGATCATCATTCTTCGTTGGAACTGCTATCAATGCTCGAGCTACTTCCATGACTTGGGTTATTTGGAGGAATTTTTTATTGATTGCATCAATTGTTTTCATCTTCTTGATCTTGTTCCATTTGCAAACATAAAAATAAATTGTAATGAGCGTATCCACATTGGTGAGAATAATGAAAATTGAAATAAATAATATACATCAATGTAAATTGAAAAACTATGTATGATAGCAAGAAGTGACTCGTGAATTATACACATTCTTTCAAAACCAAATCTCATGCCTTCTTTCAACAACTCTTTTGTTGGCGTAGTTTCATATGTTGTTTCCTGCAAGTTTAATACCCCATAATAAATCATATATTTAATATAAAGGAATTTTTTTGTTTTATTAATTATAAAATTAGAGAAGGAAAACAACATAGATACTTACAAATTCCACAATTATTTTTTGATATGCCAAAATATACTCACAACCGCTATTTAACCCAATGTCAATCAATTCTTTCGATGGCTCTTTGTAACACCCTCCTCCCACATTTACCCAAGTTAACCAGTCCACCGAGATAAACATGCGATGAAGAGTTACTATGATATGATTCAACTCCCCATGTACAGTTAAGGAAGTGGAAGCAACAATACAAGACCAATTTGACCTTCCTCAGGAGCTTTAGAACCTTCAGGACCAGACCAACCCCTCTAGGTGTCTAACCCATGAGCAAACTTGATGTTTTGCTGAACTAGACCCTCATTTGCTTAGAGGACAAGCCATCCATGTGACTGGGACCCTCCAGATGCTCCCACAACAAGGCATCCATGTGAATGTGGCTCTTTTCAGGCAGTTTTGTGCTAGTGACCCCAAATTCTTTACCACTTTTTCAGGGCTAGGACTCAGGCCTCTCCCCAAAACTTCATGAAGCTACAAGAAATGACAAATAACATTGAGACAAGGCTACACATACAAAACTTGAACAAGGATTTGACCTGAACCCTACCAACCATGACAAGTATTCTATCAAACATATCATGAACATGTAATTTACAGGTCATAACAACAAATCTAAACATAGGGAACTCGTATTTATCTGAGAATCGTTAATAAGGAATGATGCCTCCTCATAATAGATGCAAGATCATCTATTAGGTCATGTATTCATCAACATTCCTTCTACTAATCAAAACATGAAGAGAGCCATAATTCAAGTATGTCATAAAACATGCTTATAACAAACTAATAATCAAAGAAACATCGATGATGAAACCACCATTAAAGACACATAATGAAAAACACATTTACTCATGAAATACCAAAGGAAAAGGATCTTATATTAACATATGTAAATCCAACCAAGTTAGGGACTTCCACGTACCACCTGACCATAGATTGGGCTGAACAAAATCTCTCTTTCATCCAATCACCCCCATGACATATTCCAAGAATGAATGTGGGATCTCATGGAATAAACCAAGAACACCAAACTGGGGCTTTTAGAGGCCAAATCACCTCAACCCTCAACCAGTGATTCCACCTCACGGTCGGACATCACTAACCATCACCAGATCAGTCTCTACCCAAGCTATCCAGTGCTATTGAGTGTTTGTTCCAACCAAGGCTTCTAGGACTAGTAACTCAACCCACAACTACTAGTAGGCTTTAGAGAATTTGTCCAACCGGAGATTCCAAGACTAGTAAATCAACCCACCAAGGGCTCTAGAGTGTTTTTCCAACCAAGGCTTCTAGGACTAGTAACTTAACCCAAGTTGTTATAGAGCTTCTGAAGCGTTTGTCCAACCAAGGATCCAGGAACTAATAACTCAACCCACAACCATAAGGAACATGAGAACCAATAAAAAAAAAGAAGGAAAAACCCACAACACCATGGCTATCCAGGAAATGGAAAGGCTAGACATAACCACTATCAATCCAGGCAATCCTCCATGTGAATAACAGATCATAACCAAGAAACCACATGCATATGCCATGCATGCCAAAACTAGCAAGGAAATCATACATGCAATTCAGTACTTGCAAGAAAAACTCGTTGTAGCTGTTGATCACACTGTCCCCTTACACTTCCTTGCTCTTCCTTTACCTTCTTTCGCCAAATCCCAAGTATGCCACACTCCTCCAAGAGTGCTCTAAGAAAACTCTAAGTTTCCAAGAGTGTGAGAGAGAGAGAATACACTGAGAGTGCCAAAGACTAAACTGATAAAAGCTGTGAACTGATCCTTAGAAACCTTTTTATAATTTTGGCCTCTATTTTCTTCATTTTCCTTATTTTCCCTTCAATTTCCTCCTCACATGCAACTTGTGACCTTTCACCTTCCTTTTCTCCCATTTTCCATTATTTTCATAAATAAATGCCAATTAATGCCACTTTGCCTTTTCAAATACTTTTCCATTTCCTTTTCCAATTTCCATAGCCATTAATTAATCAAAAGTGATCCCCATCACTATGTTTTTTTCCCAACATTTCAGCTTAGAATACATGTCCATGACCTTGGTTATTTTTTTTTCCTTTATTAACTTTATTACATGGATTTTAACCAGGGTTGTTACAAAACCCTCCCCCTTGGAGGAACACCTTCCTCGGTGTTCAATGAAACCTACAACAAGCAAGACCTCTGAAAAGAAAACCCTACTAGCATGGAGCTTTATAACTTAGCTCGTTGCAATATTTACAATGAAAAACTTGCTGAAAAAGAAACCATCATGACAAACATAACAACATGACAACCATACTGCTTATTGGAGCTTTATAACATAGCTCATGGCAGTATTGCCATCCATATATGTATATACATATACCAAAACACCATGTCAAAACATATATCAAAAGCCATCAGCTCAACTAGCGAATAGAGAAGGATACATAGCCTGCATCTGATCAACCATCTCCCATGTAGCTTCATTGGGCCCAAAATGCTTCCACTGCACTTTAACCTGCTTGATTGCTCGGTTCTGGAGCATGAGCATATTTCTCTACAAAATGCACAGAGGTTCCAACTAGAATTATCCTTCTAGATCCACCTACAATACATACCATTCTGGTCAACATTTGTAACATACCTCTTAAGCAATGACACATGGAAAACATCATGGAATTTCACTGTCACAGGCAATGCAAGTTGGTAGGCTACTGGTCCAATCCTCTCAATAATGTTGAAAGGTCCACAATACCGAGGTGCCATCTTGTCACATGATCCAATCCTTAAGGAGCTCTTCTTGGGCTTGATGCTCAAGTACACCTGTTCCCCAAATTGAAACTCCTTAAACATCTTGTTATGATCTGCATAACTCTTTTTTTCTATCCTTTGCTACATTTAGATTATTCTTGATTACTTGCATTTCCTATTCCATCTCTACCAACATGTCTGATCCAATCAACACCTTGTTCATTGGATCACTCCAACTAATGGGAGTATTACAATTCCGCCCATAGAGTGCCTCAAACAAACCCATCCTTGGAGACTCATGATATGCATTGTTGTAAGTGAACTCAACCAGTGGAAGATAATCTTCTCATTTTCACTGCTGATGCATGACGTACATTCTCAACATGTCCTCCAAAATCTTGTTGACCATCTCTATCTGCCCATCGGTCTACGTATGATAAGCTTCATTGAAGGCTAAATCTGTACCCAAACCTGCAAATAACTCTTTCCATAACCTAGAAGTGAATTTGGCATCCCTGTCTCACACAATCTTCTTCGAAACACCATGCAACCTCACTACATCTCTGACGAAGACCTATGCTACATCATCATCTAAATAAGTAAACTTGAAGTGTGCTACCTTTGTCAAGCTATCCACAACAACCATGATAGAATCATGTTGTCTAGATGTCCTCGACAAACTTGTAATTAAGTCCATGGAAATAACCTCCCATTTCCACTCTGGAATCAAAATCGGCTGTAGTAATCCACCTGGATGCTTACACTCTGCTTTTACCTATTGAAAATCCAAGCATATAACACAAAATTTTTCCACTTCCCTCTTCAAATTTGGCCAATAATAGAACTTATTTTCTGCTGTCAATGTCTCTTGATATCCTGGGTGACTTGAATATGGATTAGCATGAAAATCCCTCAAGATAAGCTTCTTGAGGTCACTGTTGTCTGACACATAGATCTTGTCCCTAAATCTGACCAAACCACATGCTATGAGATGATATTCCACATCTTGATAACCTGTATCCTACTACAACCTGTGCATAAGCTCCCTATACCTGTCATCTTGTTGTCCTACGTGCAAGATCCGATCCTGTAAATCTGTCCCATAGGAACTCATAATTGCTATGTGATTTACTTGTACTCTCTTGCTAATGACATCTGCAACTGTGTTCTCTTTACCTTTAATGTACATGATCTCAAAGTCGAACTCACTAATTATGGACAACCATCTAACTTATCTGGTATTTAGGTTTGTTTGGTCAAATAGATATCTCAATCCACTATGATTTCTCATCAATACAAACCTCCTACCAAGAAGATAGTGTCTACACATATTCAATGCATGGACAATCGCTTTCAACTCAAGATCATGTGTCACATAATTATGCTCGTGCTCATTCAGTTTCCTTGATTCATAGCACACTACCTGTCCTTCCTACATAAGGACTCCACCAAGTCCTCTCTTGCAAGTGTCTATACATGCCACAAACTCTTTGTTTCAAAACTAGAGAATTTGTCAACAACTGCTTCAACTGCTCAAAACTAGATGCAGATTCCTCTGTCCATTCAAATTTCTTACCTTTCCTATGCAATAATGTAATGGGATAGCTTAATCCGAGAAAATTTCCTAATGAAACTTCTATAATAACCCGCTAGTCCCATGAATGATTTTACCTCATCCACATTTCTAGGAGTTGCCCATTCCATGATAACTCTTATCTTTTCTGGATTCATTGCTATGCCTTCCTTGGAAACCACATTCCCTAAGTAATGTACCTTCATCTGAAATAAACTACACTTACTGAGCTTAGCATACAACTGATTCTCTCTCAGCAATCTCAACACTGTTTCTAAGTGTTCAACATGCTCTTCCTCCTTCTTAGAATATACCAATATATCATCAATGAATACAATCACAAACTTGTCCAAATAAGGATGCAATACACTATTCATCAAGCACACAAAAGTAGCTAGAGAATTAGTTAAACCGAAAGGAACTACAACAAACTCATAATGCCCATAACTGGTCTAGAAAGCAGTCTTGTATATGTCGTATTCTTTAATGCATACCTGATGATATCCAAATATCAAGTCAATCTTTGAGAACATTGCTGATCCCTTCAACTAGTCAAATAAGTCATCAATCCTTAGCAACATATATCTGTTCTTGATGGTCACATTGTTCAACTACTTGTAATCGATGCACAACCTAAGGGTACCATCCTTCTTCTTCACGAACAACATTTGTGCGCCCCAAGGCGATGCACTTGGCCTAATGTATCCCTTGTAAAGCATTTCCTTCAACCGCAACTTCAATTCCACTAACTTCGGAGTGCTCATCATGTATGGTGCCTTTGATGCTAGTGCCTCCCCTGGTACCAACTTAATAGAAAAGTCCACTTCCCTGTGAGGCGGAAACTATGAAATATATGTGGGAAATACATCCTGAAACTGATATAAAACCGGGTACCTACTCAATACCTCCTCATCCTCAACATCCTTACCTTTATCACTAAAGATATGCACTGCAAGTAACACACACCCTTTTCTGCATAACTGTCACCATCCTAAGCGATGTAGCCTTCTTCTTACCTTGTAGGATTCTTTGTTTTCCATTGTCATCTAAGCAATTAATAGCCTTGTCATAACAATCTACCTTGGTCCTGTGAAGATAAAACTAGTCCATACCTAACAACATACTTTATGATCCTAATGGAAGTACATTCAGATGTGCTGATGTAGGCATACCATTTAATTCAAATGCACAAGATCTTACTTAATGATGAACTCTCTTCTTAGTACTTGTAGCCAACTACACTAACCAAGATTCTGCATGCAATTCTTTATTCAAACCACACTTATGCACCAGTTCAGGATTAACATAACTATAATTAGATCCACTGTCAATCAAAATATAAACAACTTGATCACAAAACTTACTGTCCATCTTGATAGTAAATGTCTGGTGATCTGCCTGCCTGTTATCTAGCGCTGCATAAATGCGAGGAATACTCTTTCCAACATCCCCCACTATATGTGCCTCATGAGCACTATAGATTTGCGGTCTACCACCTTGATGTTGTGGACAATCTCTCCTACGATGTTGTCCACCGCAAGTCCAACACTATAAAGGTTTCATATCATCACCCTTGTTCTGCTCTTCAAACTGAAATAGTTGGCCTCTATCAGATGCATTGAACTTTTTAGGAGATGCTGCATTCTATTTGTTACCTGTGTTTTGAGGTCTTGTTCGCTTCTTGTCCCATTTTCCCTTATTCTTCTCATTACCTTTCCAATCCTACTTAGTCTCAGATCTACGCTTTGATTACTCATAACAATTCTTTGTCTTTCTAATGGCTTTTGCCAACGATCTAGGTTCATCAAACTCAATCTTTTCCTTGAATGATACTGACAACCCATTGATGAATCTCTGAATCTTCGCTTTCTCCTCCTTAAGATAAGTCACATACGTTAATAACTCCAAGAATATGCTAGTGTAATCCTCATCGGTCATGGATCCCATCTTCATCTCATAAAACTCCTTTGCCCTATCATCATTATATCTCTGCGATATATAGTTCTTCCTTAAAAGTCTCTCGAACTCACTCCAAGTCAACTCCTCTTCCCAAATGCCTCTGACATTCTTTATATGTTCCCACCAAATGTTTGCTTTACCTTTAAGACTAAATGTAGCTATTATGGCCTTCATGTTCTCTGAGTAATCATGTAATCTGAAGAACTTATTCATCCCAAGCAACCATCCTTTGACATCCTGTGAATTCTTCATTTCTCCATCAAATGTGGGTGGATTTGCTTTCTTGAAATCATCTGACAACCAATAGTGATGACGACCATGGAACCTATCTAAACCAAAGCTAGAATGAAGCCCATGTCCACTACCTCAGCTATCAGGTGTATCCAAGAATCTGCCATCTCTGACCGTGTCATCTCTATCCAACCTGTGCCTACCATGTGACCTGCTACCATCTTCTCCATTAGTCCTATCCTCCTGTCCATGATTGATCCTAACTGGTCCCTATTTATTCGAGTCTGACAAGCTCTGAAGGATGGCCGCATTAACCTATGCTTGTTTCTCCTGTTCCTTAGAAAGTATCTCTTGCGATTGAAATGTTTAGTCATTATCTTCTTTGCAACTTCTTATCTCTACCTTCAAAATTCTCAGAGTGTTTGCTATGTGAGGGGAATACTCTACACCATGCTACTCATATGATCTATAGGGAGAATCTTCTGAATTGTAGTATACCATATTGCTAGTCATCTTTGATATTCTCTTCTTGCAAGGCATATTATGTTAGCTAAACCAAATTATAAACAAACCAATGTACCTCAGTATAGTTCAGGGGAGCATATCTTATCTGCAAGATCACCCAGATTAGCATAATACATGTATAACCATACTCATAACAATACATAGACATCATCTCTATCATTATTCCAATTACCATGCATAATGCCACAATTATAATACCGACTAGGTACTATGCATAACAATCATATTAATGACACACATGCATAAAAAATACATAAAAACATTGACATGCATTCATAGCAAACACATCCCAACAACAACCTCATCAACTTTTGCATGACAATACAACAACAATAATGTCCCTTACCATGCATACATAACAAACACATAGACCACAAGATAATGAACATATATGCAATTGACATGTACGCATGACAACATAGGCATTGAAAGAGAAAAGGCAAAGCAAACATCACCCAAGGAGAATGAAACCATGCTCTGATACCACTCTGTAACACCCTCCTCCCATATTTACCCAAGCTAACCAGTCCACTAAGGTAGAACATGTGATGAGGAGTTACTATGATATGATTCAACTCCCCATGTATAGTTAAGGAAGTGGAACTAACAAGACAAGATCAATCTGACCTTCCTCAGGAGCTTCAGAACCTTAAGGATCCAACCAACCCCTCCAGGTGTCCAACCCCTGAGCCATGCATTCATCAACATTTCATATACTAATCAAAACAAGATGAGAGCCATAACTCAAGTCTGTCATAAAACATGCTTATAACCAACAAATAACTAGAGAAATACCAATGATGAAACCACCATTAAAGCCACATAATGACAATCACATTTACTCATGAAATACCAAAGGAAAAGGAGCTTATATTAACATATGAAAATCGAAACAAGTTAGGGACTTCCAAGTACTAACCGACCATAGATTGGGCTGAACCAAATCTCTTTTTCAACCAATCACCCCTGCGCCATATTCCAAGAATGAATGTGGGATCTCATGGAATAAACCGAGAACACCAAACCAGGGCTTCCAGAGGCCAAACCACCTCAACTCTCAACCAGTGATTCCACCTCACGGTCAGACATCACTAACCATCACCATTTCAGTCTC
The DNA here is from genome assembly GCA_000404065.3 of Pinus taeda. Lineage (NCBI taxonomy): Eukaryota > Viridiplantae > Streptophyta > Pinopsida > Pinales > Pinaceae > Pinus > Pinus taeda. Next base: position 31,477 of record APFE030266046.1, on the reverse strand, counting down.
TACCCAAGTTGTCCAGGGCTCCAGAGCATTTGTTCCTACCAAGGCTTCCAGGACTAGTAACTCAACCCACAACTACTGCCGGGCTCCAGAGCGTTTTTCCAACCAAGGCTTCTAGGAATAGTAACTCAACCCACCAAGAGCTCTAGAGCATTTTTCCAACCAAGGCTTCGAGGACTAGTAACCCAATTTAAGCTATTACATGGATTAGAGAGCGTTTGTCCAATCAAGGCTCCAGGAACTAATAACTCAACCTACAACCATAAGGAACACGAGCACTAACTAGAAAAAAAGAGGAAAAACAGACAACACCATGACTATCCAGGAAATGGAAAGATTAGGAAAAACGACTGTCAATCCAGGTAATCCTCCATGCCAATGACAAATCATAACCAAGAAACTACATGCATATGCCATGTATGCCAAAACTAGCAAGGAAATCATACATTCAACTCAATACCTGCAAGCAAAAACCACTGTAGCTGTTGATCCCGCTATCCCCTTGCACTTTCCTGCTCTTCCTTTGCTTTCTTGCTCCAAATCCCAGGTATGCCACACTCCTCCAAGAGTGCTCCAAGAAAAATCTAAGTGTCCAAGAGTATGAGAGAGAGAAAATAGAATGAGAGTGCCAAAGCCTGAATTGACAAAAGCTTTGAACCAATCCCCAAAAGCCTTTTTATCATTTGGCCTTTATTTTCTTCATTTTCCTTATGTTTCCTTCAATTTCCTCCTCACATGCAACCTGTGACCTTTCACCTTCCTTTCCTCCTATTTTCCATTATTTTCATAAATAAATTCTAATTAAAGCCACTTTGCCTTTTCAAAGCCTTTGTCATTACCTTTGCTAATTTCCATAGCCATTAATTAATCACAAGTGATCACCATCACAAGTGATCACCATCACTAAATTTTTTCCCAACATTCAACTTGGAATACATGTCCCACGACCTTGGTTATTATTTTTCCTTTACTAACTTTATTACATGGATTTTTAACTAGGGTTGTTACACTCTTCTTTGTATGTTAGCACCTATTTGAAGACATTCAAGGATGGTTGTTGTAAAACAACTTAAAATATACAAAAATGAAACCTTGAGTTTCTATAAGGAAATATTAACAATTACTCACAAACTTTGAAATCAACCCTTTTCTTCCTTGTCGTCCTGTTTTATGTGCTGAATGAGTTCCATCTTGTTTTATTTTCTGCAAGAAAATACTTGAAAATTAATATTTAATGTTAAATTATTATTTTTATATGTACAAATTCAATCATGATTACATACATTTGAAGCACGTTGTTGTTTAGATGACTCCTCATGTAATGCAATTATGTCCATTTATTTGACCATCTTCTTATACACTTTTTTGGACATTCCTACTGGCATGTTTCATATATCAGCGCATTGATCATTTGGGATTTTCATAATCTTCCTCAAAAAAGTAATAATTTTTTTTAACGATATATGAAAATTAAAAATAACAAAATTGATATTAATAAATTAATGGTTTGTAGTAATATATACATATAATTCTAGAAAATCATTTTATACAATTAGGAATATTACCTTTTGCATGATTCTTTTTTGTTGTTGTATGTTTTTGCTATTGCAAGTCTGACATGTCTCATTGACCATAGCTTTGGAAACACTTATTGTAGTTTAGATATAATTTTCTTCTTAGAATCATTGCATTGCTTTTTGTATTGTAAGTGGAAAGTATGCCTATATGTTCATTTCACTAGATCCCTCATAGTTCTGTAAACCCCCCCCCCTTTCATTAACCTCCAACGCCACTCCAGATGAGCTAAGCACCAATTAATCATCATTTACATGTTCCATACTTTTTATTTTCTTAGAACAACATTGATATTTTCCTCCATTGTTGATCCTTACAGAAAATTAAACATATATGAATTAATAAATTGTTTGAAACATGTTATCTAATATTCTTAAGTATATTATTAATGAAAATTCAATTTAAAAAAAGAAAAAATCATATTGAATAATATTTTTTCATTCACCTGATTCATCATTCTGCAATTTTTCTATCAAGATTTTATGCTCTTCTTCACTTAGCTTAGAAATAATCTTATCGACCTTCTTCATTTTGTGGCTCTGCAAGACACACACTAACTAATACATATTAGTTAAAGTTACATATAGTCCAAACATATTAATTCTGTAAAGAATTTACAAAGAACTCGTCTTCTCTGATTTTTTGATGTGTTGTCATTGTGTCAATCAGTATTTTTGTTACTTAGACCTTCCCAAACATTTTTTTATCAATATACAACATGTAACATTCAATACAGAAGCCATTACATATATTTTACAAATAAATCAAATAATTTTAAGAAAGAAGCTCTGGTAACCCGTGCGCTTATGAGATTAAATGCATTAGGGTTTTAATTATTTAGCAATGTACTGGAAAATTATTTTTTAAAAATAATTTTAAATTTGGACGGTGCAATTTCTAAGGCTAAATACACCGCATTGATTTAATGGTGCTATTAGGAATAGACATGTCGATGCATTATATTACACTGGGAGCAATGATGAACAAACTCGACAAAATCGAATGTGTTATAATATATCAGTGCGTTGAAATACTTAGGTAGCCCCGATGCATTATATTACATAGGGTGCACCACACAACATATAATCGTTTTTAAAAAGAAAGGAGAGGGGTGACAATGTGATTTGTAAGAATTAAATACAGTAGGATGATTCAATGGTGCTGTTAGGAATAGATGTGCCAATGTGTTAAATTACACCGAGAGTAATGATGAAAATACTGGAATAATCCAATTTGTTATAATATATTGGTGTGTTGTGTTACTCAGGTAGCCCCAATGCATTATGTTACATAGGGCGAGTTAGCCTCGCTGGAACTAGGCCCAAAATTGGATCCATATATGCTCTTAAAGTTTCCAAATTTGCTTAAAATCATCCCAAGGGATCCAAAAATTCTCTTGAAATCTTCAGCATTCACTCAAAATCATCCCAAGGTCAAAATCAACGTAAGAGGAGAGCCCTTGGAAGGGCGGAAATACACTATCAGGAGGCAAAAATGCTTGAAAACCATGAAAAACCAAAATTGCAGGCTTTAAACAATGAAAGAACACCAGCTGTTAGATCTGGCTGATCAACGGCCCAGATCTAAGCGGCAAATCAAAATCGGCCGAGCAGAGTGGACAACTTAAAGTTGGGCGCAAGACACTGCCGATCAGCGATTGCCGATGATCGAATCGGCGAGGTATCAACGATTTTAAGTAAAGGCCCCGAGCATGAGCAATTAGCGATTGCGATCAGATCGCATCGCTATATCGTAGTGGAGCAGCACCAAGGGGCGGGTCCCATGCACAGGTGTATGTACGATATGATAACCGGACCCAACGGTTATATATGCAACATTTGATAATATTTCAGGTTCGCAGGTGGGCGGGTTTCAATGCAATTTTGTATTATCATTATATAACAAAATACAAAGGAACACAGGGCAACACCGATAGCGATGAGTCCCGAACCCGAAAGGGTTCGGGATGTGAGATATATAAAATTTGAGATCTGCAAGAAGGCCAATTTTAATGCATTTTTAATGTTTTTCGTATTATAAGGAAATACAAAGGGAGCCTTGGGCAACATTGATGCGATGAGGCCCAGACCCGAAAGGGTTCGAGAATGAAATATATAAATATTTCAGGTCCGCCAAGGTCGTTTTTTCATAATTTCCAATGTTTCGACATATTTCCAATATAAAGGGAAAATGACAAAACCGGCAGGATTTCGGGGGAGCCAAAGGCGATAAGTGGTTTAGGCCAAGCTCCGCCCGATGCCATACAATGGCTGCCACGTGTCCAGGACAAGGAGAGAGAAAACCATCCTCATTGGGCGGTTAACTCCAGTACAAAAGAGGCGCCCGGAATGGATCACCACCGTTGGATCTAGAACTCCCAGATCAATGGTGGAGATGTGATATCAACCCAAAGGCAGAACCAATAGATATATATCCCATTTTTGAGGATTTTGTAGTCCGAAAAGGACACAGAGGGGTGGTATTTCTCAATATTCCTGTGTTTTCTATTTAAAACAAAAACAATATGGCAATGTTGTTCTATATTTACAGAAAGCATGCATTGCTAACATTTGAAAGGGCATAGCTCAACACAGCATGCCTAACACATCCCCAAACCGACAAAGAGGCCGAGAAGTAGCACAACGCAACACAACACATGCAGCTGTCCAAAACAAACAGAAATATCAAAGGCCACAACACAACTCATCAAAACAAACATCATGGGTCATCTCTAGCACAAGAGAGCTCCGAGACAGCGCATCAAACTACCTGAAGGTGGTTATTCCTCTGTTAGAAGGAGAAAACCTCTGAGCCATGCTTGCCTATTGAGGGAATCAATAAGTTAACAAGACAGATTAGACAGATTAAGACTCCAAGCCTTTGAGAGCTCAGGAGCATTGTAAAAGGCCTATAAAAGGCTAAAAACTAGATGTAATAGGGGTTCAACTTTTGGAGATTGTTCCTCCTCTGTTCCTTCAAGCTTCTCATCTTCATTCTAGCAATATAAGCTTCCTTTGCTATTATATGTTCAATGTCCATTCTCTTTGCTGTTCTATGCTTGCACTTGAATAGGTTATTCATGTTTTTTACTGTGTCTAATGCCAGATAACTATCATCTTATCTCTGCATTGATAAATTAGATTTGCGAGTCTCATTTACTTCCTGTAGTTGGACATTCATATGTGTTTATGTATGCAATCTTCTGGCACAGTCAGTATTCTCCATCTATTCATTGAATCTATAAACTATTGAGCATTAGTGGTCTAAAGCCTTGTATTGTTGAGGGTGTTCATGCATGTCTTGAGTGAGAATAGAGCTGAAATTGTTATCTGACTTGATCCAAACCATCATTCATTCCAATAGTTTTGAGAACAATATTGAAGATTATATATTACTAGGCATCTCCGAGCTATAACCTAGGAGAGTTTCTTGAAGTGATAACATAATTGGCGCCGCTGCCGGGGAGAGGAAACTGAAGCCCAGCTTCCTTGGGAAACGGCATAGATCCAGCTTTGATGATAGACAAAGTCTGGGCACTTTTTTGGTTGTAATCATCTATCTGGCGACTCTACTGGAGGCCGAACCTCTTGGTGACTCCACTTCATAGTTCTGGCTCAATTTGTGAGGTATACTCAGAGAAATCCTCAGAAGCTACAAGCTGACCTAGTACCTAACCCTGAAAAAATCATCAAAGAGAGAAAGGTATTGCAGAAAGGAGCATCAAGTTCAGGTAAACCTAAACAATCTCCTATATCTCTTCAGGAAAGGCATGTAATAGAACAAATACATGTTGAGAGTATAGCATCTAATACTAGCAGTGAAGAAAAACTCTCAGAGATTCATAAAGCTCCTTATTCTTTAGGTTCTCCTTTTGTTGTAAGCCCAAAGGAAACCTCACCTCCTATCCATCATACTCCTTTAGTCTTATCAGTCACTCCTCAGCCCTCCATCATTCAGATTGCCAGTACTCTTTTGGCCACCACAACTATGGCAGGTCCACAAGCACCTACCAAAATGGAAAGAATCATAGCTGCTAGGTATGGACCTCTAATACTGCCCACTCCTTTGAATGCCATGCCTACTGGAGAATATCAAAGATATAGGCCTAAGTTCACTGGGACTAAAGGTGTTACTGCTGAAGAACATCTTGAGTCATTCTATATCTATGCTGATAACCTGGACATTAGTGAAGATGATGTGTGGATGAGAGTCTTTGTCCAAAGCCTAGATGGAGAGGCTAGAAAATGGTTCAGAGAACTAACCCCAAGATCTATAGCAGATATTGAAGCTTTAGATATGCATTCCTAAAGCATTGGGGGGATAAGAAGGATCTCCTCTACTACCACACTGAGTTTGGGAACTTAAAGAGGGAAAATGGTGAGTTGCTGTCTGATTTTAATAAGAGGTTTAACTATATGTACAACAAGATACCAGCTGAAGTAAAACCCACTACTACCTCTACTAAACTCACCTATGCCAGTGCTTTTGATTCTGACTTCTACTTACTATTGAGAGAGAGGCGATGCGCTACTTTGGCTGACATGCAAGACGCAGCCTTGGAAGTGGAATCAAACATCATGGCTGCGGAGAAGCTCAAGGGAAATGTTGATAGAAGAAGACAGAGGGGTGAGTCTTCATCATCCAATCCCAAGATAGATAAAATGACCAAAATGATAGAGTCATTAGCCTCTGAAATATCCAAATTAAAGGTTGAGCAACACCCTGGGAAAGGGAGAGTTCCTAATACCTTTTCTCCTAGAAATCCAAATCCAAATCCATATAGAAGAACTAATGAGCAATTGCAGATTTTTCAAAGAAGCAAAGATGCAAATGAAGATGAAAGGGTGAAGGCTCCTTTTCAAAATGAAGTCATGGAAGAAGAGCAGTTTGAAGAAGATGATGAGATCCATTTTCTGGAAGACAAAGGCAATGCTTCCTTTTTGACCTCAGCTGCCTATGAAAAGTCATTATTCAATGACCAGACCAGCCAAGAATGGGATGGTGAAGCTGTTCTACAAATTGAAGATCAACAAAGATATAATCTGAGGTCAAAGATGAATAATGCCAGGGAATCTCCTATTCAAAAAGCTGCTGTCCCTGCAGTACAACAAGCTAATAAGCAAAAGCAACTGGCAGTTAATCCCATCATCCTCAAAACTCCAGCTCATGAGGTAAGAGGCCTTGACAAGTCTCCTTCTCCTTTCAGTTTTCAATCAGAAATTCAGAAGCTAAGAATACATATGCCTTTGATTGAACTAGTGAAGAATGAGTCCTTCAAAAGATCCATCCTCGAGGCCCTTGAACCTAAAGCCATTCGAGCCTCCACTGACTATGTAAATCTGCAAGATGATAAGCTAGCTGTTATTCTCAGCCCAATGATCGAAAATTGTGAAGATAGCACCCCATTATTCTATGTCTCTCTAACTATTTATGAAAAAATCCTTCACAACTACCTTTTGGACACTGGAGCCAGCCATAATTTAAAGCCCAAGACTGTCATGGATGAGTTGGGTCTTGACATCACCAAGCCTTATCATGACCTGTTTTCTTTTGACTCTAGAAAAGTGAAATGTCTGGGGTTAATCAAGGACCTAGCCATCACTTTGTCTCAGCTGCGCATGAAAAGCATGATGATGGATATTGTGGTAGCAAATGTCCCCCCCAAGTTTGGCATGTTACTTTCCAGAGATTGGATCAAGAGATTAGGTGGATCATTACAAAATGATCTGTCCTATGCTACTGTCCCAGTCTTCGGAGGTGAGAGTAAGAGATTATACAAAGAAGCTCAATTGGCTTATATCATCAGTGATGAGAAGAATCCCACTAATCATCCCATCTATGATGTTGACACTAATTTTGGAGCATGTATTCTTCATATTGAAGAATCCAAGTTGGCCTCCACGTAGCTTAAAAAACCAGTTTTCCAGATTGCTGAGGAAAAAGGCCCTCAGATTTGGGACATGTTCTTTGATGGAGCTTGCTCTAAGGAAGCTACAGGGGCAGGTGTAGTCCTTGTTTCCCCCACACAGGAATACATTCATTTATCTTTCAAAATAACCTTTTAGGTCACAAATAACATAATAGAGTACGAAGCTTTGATTCTGGGCTTAAGCGCTGCTAAAGAAATGGGTATCAAAGGCCTGAAAGTGTTTGGAGATGCAGAACTCATCATTCAGCAGGTCAATAAAGCATTCCAAGCAAAGCATCCAAGGCTGAAAGCATACAAAGATGAGGTATGGAGGCTCAAGGATTCTTTTAATAATTTCAGCATTTATTATATTCCGAGAATGAAGAACTAGCTTGCTGACTCCCTTGCTATGTCTGCTAGCATGATTATTCCTCCTTTGCCTCCTAAATTGACGTATCAAGTTGAGGTAAAATATAGACCGTCTCTGCCTGACAATGTCAAATATTGGAGAGTTTTTGAAGACGATGAGGAAATTAACAGGTTTTTACAAGTTGTTGAGGAATTTGTTGAAATGCACATTGACCAAGAAAATGAAACCATGGAAGAATGCGGCCAGTCCAAGCTAAAGGACGAGATCGGCCGAGGAAGCATTGTCTAGCTACCTAGTAACCATATACCAAAAGGACTGGTGCCTCTAGAGAAGTTGTTCGATCATAATGATGTGCCTTATAAGCTTGCCAAAACAGAAAATGATTCTGTTGTTTGTAAACATAATATAGGAAGCCCAGCCCATCCGAAATTCATCAATCTGTCCACTCATTTGTCTTCTGCCCAAAATTCAGAGTATTGCACCCTCATGAAGCACTTCGCTGATATTTTTGCCTAGGAATACAATGATCTCAAAACCTATGATACAAACATCATTCAGCATAAGATTCCACTAGAAAAGAACACCACCTCGTTTAAGCAAAAATTAAGACCTATCAGCTCTCTCTTATTTCCTTTGATTGAGAAAGAGATCAAGAAGTTGTTGGATGCCAAAATCATAGTTACCCTAAGGTATTCAAAGTGGATAGCTAACCTTGTGGTAGTAAGAAAGAAAAATGGAGAAATCAGGCTTTGTGTTGACTTCAGAAATCTAAACAAGTGCTCTAGAAAAGATAACTACCCGCTGCCTAAGATGGAACACTTGCTGCAAAGAGTTTTAGGGGCCAGAGTCATGTCTTTCTTAGATGGATTTTTAGGTTACAATCAGGTTGCTGTACATCCAGAAGATCAGGAAAAGACCGCCTTCACTACTCCTTGGGGCACCTTCATGTACTCCAAGATGCCTTTCGGACTGATGAATGCTGGGGCTACTTTTCAGAGGGCCATGGACATCGCCTTTGTGGGAGAGAAGGACAAGTTTGTCCTTATTTATCTTAATGACATAACAGTCTTCTCCAACAGTCACAAAGACCATTTGTAGCATTTGAAGAAGGTCTTCGTAAAGTGCAGAGAGTTTGGAATTTCGGTGAATCCAAAGAAGTCATAGTTTGCTCTAGAAGAAGGCAAAATTTTGGGACATATTGTTTTTGTTGAAGGTGTGAAGATTGATCCATCAAGGGTTCAAGCAATTTAGACATTTTCCATCCCAAGGTCGAAAAGGAACATTCAATCCTTCCTGGGTAAGATTAACTTTGTAAGGAGTTTCATTCCAAACTTTGCAGAGCTAGTAAAGCACATCACTTCCATGCTGAAGAAAGGATCAGAAATAAAATGGACAAAGGCTTCAAGAAGCTCTTTTGAAGCCATCAAGCAAACTATCATGGAAGCTCCCACTCTAATCAGCCCAGATTACACTAAGGAGTTTTGTATCTTCTCTTTTGCCTCTTATGATACACTTGCAGCAGTTTTGTTGCAGAAAAATGATGAAGGCATGGAGCACCCCATGGCCTTTTTCAGCAAAACTCTAAGGGATGCTGAACTAAGGTATGACCTTATTGAAAAACAAGCTTATGCTCTCATAAAATCTTTAAAGGCATTAAAAATTTATATTCTGCATTCCAAAGTGGTTGCATATGTACCTTCAACCTCAATAAAATATGTCTTAACTCATCCAGATATTGATGGAAAGAGAGCTAAACGGTTTGCAAAATTCACAAAGTTTAACATAGAGGTGAAGCCCACTAATCTTGTCAAAGGCCAGGGCTTGGCTAAACTTATGGCTAAAGAAAATTGTAGCTTGTTAGAAATAAATTGCATGGGTCTAAATTCATATGATGAGCAGACAAAGGGAGCAACAGAAGAGCAAAATCAGAATCAATCTTTGGTTGGAAATATAGCCACCTGTGAGTGGTATTCCAACATAGTTCATTTTTTTCAAAAGCTAGAAGTCCCTCCAGGGCTTAGCTCAAGTCAAGCTGGGGCCATTAAACTCAGATCAGCCAAATTCTGCATAAATAAAAATCTACTTTATTAGAAAGACCCATCAGGAATCCTCTTGAGATGTCTAGATAAAGAACAATCTGTGGAAGTCATACACCAGTTCCATTCTAGCATCTGTGGAGGGCATCATTATTGGAAAACCATAGCCCACAAAAAATCCTAAGGGCTAGGTATTATTGGCCTACTCTGTTCTCTGATGTGTTTTCTTTTGTGAAAGCTTGTGATAAGTGTTAGAGGTTTGCAGGAAGACAATAGCTAAAATCTGTGCCCTTGAAGCCAGTACATGTCAATGGTCCCTTACAGCAGTGGGGCTTGGACTTTATAGGTGAGATCAACCCACATTCCAGTGGCCAACATAAGTGGATCTTAGTAGCCACTGGTTATTTCACCAAGTGGATTGAGGCTATACCCACTAAGAATGCCAATCATCAAGTTGTCATAAAGTTCTTGAATGAGAATATTTTCACTAGATTTGGTTGCCCAACCAAACTAGTCACTGATAATGCAACAAATTTCAAGGCAAAAGAATTGGTGGACATGATTGAATCCATGGGTATTCAAGTGGTGCATTCTACCTCATATTATCCTCAAGGTAATGGCCTGGTAGAATCATCTAACAAGAGTATAGTAATGGTAATCAAAAAATTGTTAGAGGAAAACAAAAAGAGTTGGGATTCCAAGTTGAAGTTTGTGCTATGGGCTGACAGAATTACCATAAAAAATTCCATGGGGAATTCTCCATTTAAACTGGTTTATGACACTGATGCTGTTTTCCCTATCTAGCTGATTCTCCCTGTGGCTAAATTCTTGCAAGAAGAACAAGATGAAGAGAATGGCATGGTAAGAAGAATGAATAACCTGGTTGAACTACAGTAGATCAGAGAGTAGCTAGTTGAGAAGTCAAAGGCTCATCAGACGACAATCAAAGAAACCTTTGACAGGAAGGCAAAAGTGGACAATTTCCAAGTTGGTGATTAGGTGCTTAACTGGGATGCATTTAAGGAAAAGAAAGGTAATCATGGCAAGTTTGACTCCTTATGGACAGGTCCGTTTGTCATCGCTCAAATTCAGCAGAACAGTACATTCATTCTGCACAGTCTGGAAGGAGGAGATACCTTTGGTAGCCCAGTAAATGGGCGGTTCTTGAAACTTTATTTTGTTTAAGGCTTTAAAGCCTTGTTATTGTAAATATGTTTTTCCAGTTTTTATTTCATTGCAAAATAGACTCCATGCCCAATGGAACACTAGGAGGAAGATTTGATTTTGTTTTTTATAGGAAAGGCATTAATTTGTGATCCTTGAAACCTCACAGGGAGGATTTGATCCCCAGAAGGAGCCAATGTTAGCCTCACTGGCACTAGGCCCAAAATTAGATCCATATATGCTCTTAAAGTTTCCAAATTTGCTTAAAATCATCCCAAGGGATCCAAAAATGCTCTTGAAATCTTCAGCATTTGCTCAAAATCATCCAAAGGTCAAAATCAGTGCAAGAGGAGAGCCCTTGGAAGGGCGGAAATACACTATCAGGAGGCAAAAACACTTGAAAACCATGAAAAACCAAAATCGCAGGCTTTAAAAAGTGAAAGAACACCAACCGTTAGATCTGACTGATCAACGGCCTAGATCTAAGTGGCAAATCACAATTGGTCGAGCAAAGAGGACAACTTAAAGTTGGGCGCAAGACACCTCCGATTAGCGATCGCCGATGATCGGATCAGCGGGTCGCATCGGCGAGGTATCAACGATTTAAGTAAAGGCCCCGAGCATGAGCGATTAGCGACTACGATCAGATCGCATCACTATATCGTAGTGGAGCATCACCAAGGCACAGGGCCTATGCATAAGTGTATGTGCGATGCAATAACTGGACCCAACGGTTATATATGCGACATTTGATAATATTTCAGGTCTGCGGGTGGACTGGTTTCAATGCAATTTTTTGTATTATCGTTATATAACAAAATACAAAGGAACACAGGGTAGCACCAATAGCGATGAGTCCCGGACCCGAAAGGGTCCGAGAAGTGAAATATATAAAATTTGAGATCTGTAAGAAGGCCAATTTTAATGCATTTTTAATGTTTTTCGTATTATAATGAAATACAAAGGAGCCTTGGGCAACATTGATGCGATGAGGCCCAGACCTGAAAGGGTTTGGGAATGAAATATAAAAATATTTCAGGTCTGCCAAGGTCGTTTTTTCATAATTTCCAATGTTTCGACATATTTCCAATATAAAGGGAAAATGACAAAACCGGTAGGATTTCGGGGGAGCCAAAGGTGATAAGTGATTTAGGCCCAGCTCCACCCGATGCCATACAACAACCGTCACGTGTCCAGGACAAGGAGAGAGAAAACCACCCTCATCGGGTGATTAACTCCAGTACAAAGGAGGCGCTCGAAATGGATCACCACCATTGGATCTAGAACTCCCAGATCAACGATGGAGATGTGATATCACCCCAAAGGTGGACCTGATAGATATATATCCCATTTTTGAGGACTTTGAAGTCCGAAAAGGACACAGAGGGGTGAGATTTCTTAATATTCTTGTGTTTTCTTTTTAAAACAAAAACAGTATGGCAGCATTGTTCTGTATTTATAGAAAGCATGCATTGCTAACATTTGAAAGGGCACAGTGCAACACAACACGCCCAATACATCCCCAAACCGACAAAGAGGCCGAGAAGCAGCACAGTGCAACACAAAACGCGCAACTATCCAGAACAAACAGAAATATCAAAGTCCACAATGCAGCTCATCAAAACAAACATCATGGGGCATCTTTGGCATGAGAGAGTTCCCAGAGAACGCATCAAACTACCTGAAGGTGGTTATTCCTCTGTCAGAAGGAGAAAACCTCTGAGCCATGCTTGCCTATTGAGGGAATCAATCAATTAACAAGACATATCATACAGATTAAGACTCCGAGCCTTTGAGAGCTCAGGAGCATTTTAAAAGGCCTATAAAAGGCTAAAAACTAGATGTAACAGGGGTTCAACTTTTGGAGATTGTTCCTCCACTGTTCCTTCAAGCTTCTCATCTTCATTCTAGCAATATAAGCTTCTTTTGCTATTATATGTTCAATGTCCATTCTCTTTGCTATTCTATGCTTACAGTTGAATAGGTTATTCATGTTTTTTGCTGTGTTTAATGCCAGATAACTGTCATCTTATCTTTGCACTGATAAATTAGATTTGCGAGTCTCATTTAATTCCTATAGCTGGCCATTCATATGTGTTTATGTATGCAATCTGCTGGTACAGTCAGTATTCTCCTTCTATTCATTGAATCTATAAACTATTGAGCATTAGTGGTCTAAAGATTTGTATTGTTGAGGGTGTTCATGCATGTCTTGAGTGAGAATAGAGCTGAAATGGTTATCCAACTTGATCCAAACCATTATTCATTCCAATAGTTCCGAGAACAATATTGAAGATTATATGTTACTAGGCATCTCCGAGCTGCAAGCTAAGAGAGTTTCTTGGAGTGATAACAGGACGCACCGTGAAACATATAACCGTTTCTCAAAATCAGAGAGGGACGACGATGCGATTTGTAAGGATCATAGCACCATAATGATTTAACGATGCTATTAGGAACAAGTTCCTTGGTGCATTATATTACACCAGGAGCAACTATGAACAAACTAGACAAAATCGAAAGTGTTATAATTTATTGGTGTGTTGTGTTACTCTTGTACCACTGGTGTATTATGTTATAGATGGCGCACCACACAACATATAACTGCTTTAAAAAAAACGGAGAGGGCCAACAAGGTTTGGATCTAATTCAATAAGTGATTCCCATACTTTCTATGTCAAACACTCCATATATAGTAAGTACACAAACCCATTAAATCTAAAATGCCTAAATTGAAAAACCCTAATTGTGAAGTGGTAGAGAAAGTTAAACCCTAATGTGAAATTTTGCAGGAAGAAGGAAGGGTTTAAGGTAAGTATTGATTCTTTTTGTTTTTTGTTTTAATCAAGTTTAAATAGGAACAAAGATTGTGAAAATTTTCAGTAATTCTAATAAAATTTTTCTTATACTGATTTTTAATATATATATATATTATATATATATATATAATGATAATATATATTATTATATATATATATTATATATTATAAATATATTGTGAATAAATCTAACAAAAATTGTAGAATATTTTAACAATAAAATTTAACAGTCTTGCTATCCAAGGTTTTGAGTGAACCACCATATCTTTCAAGTTCTAATCTTTTAGCGGATCCAAAATATTTTGCAGCTCTGATATGATATTCTCTTGCAAATGATCTCTCTTTTAATTTAAACCCTAACAAAAAATGTAAACTTTTTTATTAGTAAAATAAACAATAAAATTTAAAACTGAGTATGCAGGTTTTTGAGTGAATCGCGATAACTTTTAGCTTCTAATATTTTGAATAGTTCTGCTGCTCCAAAGTATTCTGCTGTTGCTGCACTATGCTCCTAGTATATCTCTCTTGCAAATCAATCCCTTTAAATTTTGGGTAAAATAACGAAACGATGAATAAATTTTTACTATTCAAAAGACTTTATGAAATTATATTTCGAAAAATCAATTGCCGCTCGTTTTTGAATTTAAAAAAAAGAAAAAAATTCACTCTTTTTTATTCAATTTCTTCACACATCGATGTGTTCGATAGTCAAGCGCACTGGTGTGGTTATATAAAAAGTGCATTGACATTTCCTGGGCGCCATATTTTTTCAACGCACTGATATGATTCAATTTTTTTCATTTTCGAAATCCCAAAATTGTGCGATTTGTTTTTCAATGCAATGGTGCGAAAATATTTATTCTTCCTAAGGGCGTCATGCAACTTTACCTTTAGCTCTTCACTCTCATTTTCCACTGTGACTAATTCCACCCTCTATACAGGATGTGCATCTAGGATCTTAAGTTGATTCTTCATGAAGGTAATTTCTTTGTTCTTCCTCCAACAACTCTTGGTATTTTTGGAACTCTCTAGGATGTGTGGCCAAATGTACAATTTTATCTTCCAAGTGTTTTAACTTTATCCTGTTAGCCCTCCTGATTGTATTCCAATTTAGTATACATATCCTATAGATTCTTGGTTGTGGCATTAGTTCGATGAAGCTACTAGTGCATCAAATGTGTCACTTGCAAGTTGAGGTCCATGATACCTGTATATGGGATATTGTCTACATGTAGGGACATCTGATGTACTTGGTAGTCTGATATAGACATTGCATCCTCTACCTTGGATTATAGCACCTCCATTCTAAAAATGCCTTTCTCATAATCCAAGGTTCTCTTGAACCATGTGGGAGGAAGGGGCTGGTATTCTACTATTCTTGTGTGCATTTTCCTCTCCTTGGAATCTTGTTTGTTAATTTATGCATATTGCTCTACTATTGACATGTTTCCAGGCTTTGACACTTCCCCTGATTCTATGGCTTCTAATTCAGACATGGAAGAAGGTTGGGCCTTCACAGTGAAAAGCTGTTGAGAGGGCATGGACAACTAGCTGTTATATATAACCAGATCTTGGGACTATTTCTCTTCATCATCTTCATCATCCTCTTCTTCCCCAAGGGATTTATCTATTCATGCTTTCTTTGTGCTTGACTCTTCTCCTCCCTCCACCTCCATGGGTTTAGAAGTACCTCACTTCTATCCTGAGAGCTGGGAAAACTCAGGTTCAACCAAATTCACGATAGCCTTGATTTCTTCCAAGGTGTGTTTATTTGCACACTCTTGTATCACAGGATTTAGGTCATGCTTATGATTTTCCAGGTCTTTATCCTTTCTTAACTCGTAGTCCAGGCTTTAGATTTAAGGAAATTGAAACTTTCCAGGATATTTTCTACGGTCTCTAGAGCATTTCTTGAATTTACACAAAAGGTACCACATTATGTGAGAGATGAAATGTGACTGCTGCTTTCCTTGAGATGAAATGCACCCGATCACTAGGCAATATTTGTCAGATGTATTCTAATGCAAATATGTGATGTGTAAGGAATATAGGCAGTTGATATATGAATATTCCTCGAAACCATATATTCTAAGGAATGTGTACTATTTTAACATGTACCAATCACTAATAGAGGTGTTAGGGGTAAGTTGTAATGTTTCCTTAAGAAAAGGGGGTACTCTAGGAAGTGGTTGGCAATGCAAAAGGGTATGCACTATTGATATGAATGATGAAATGTTACCAAATGCGACTTGGTTACCTTTTTTTTATGGACCATGGGAAACCATTTATAGATTGGTCACATATAGCTCCATGTTTGTCAACCATCTTAGGCTTATGGTGCTCAAGGTAGGGATGCTACTAATGAATAAAAAAATGTACTAAGTATGTTTGGTAATGAAAGGAACCCTCATACTCAATCATTTGGGAATGAATTTCACCTGACATAAATTGAGGGAAATCAAATTGGGTGCAGGCTTTAGTAGATGGGTGATACAAGGATACCAAAAGACCCAGGGAAACTCTAGTTATAAATATATCAATATCAAGACCCATGACTTGGGCTATCATGGAGAAAGTTTCTACCGTCATGTGCTCAAAAATTGAAATGTGATAAGGGATTTGACTGGGGTGTACCATTCCCTTCAGGAGACAACTGTTGACTATTTTTTGTTGCATATCTAGTGCTAAACTAGTGCTTCTTTTTTCGATCCCTTATTTATTTAGCCTTTGTAACCTTATTCTATCGGTAAATGACAACATAGCTGCAATGGGATCTAGAGTCACATTAATTATTTCTCTATTGTCTTGGAGTGATGTGATTATCCTTTCGTTTGGAAAGTATATTTTGGCACACCAATCCACCATTTCTAGGAAATTGAAAACTTGTGGAAGGACAACATAAACGAGAGTAGATGATCCAGGTCCGGGTGTGAAGAAGGACCCTTCCAAGACCTTTTACTTTCGTGATGTGTTAAAATTGCTTTTTTAAAAGAACATTAACGAATACATCTGCATGCAGAAAAGAAGAGAAACATAACAATCATCAGCACATGAAAACATAAGTGTTGATAATGGAGTTCGTCCAGAAGGGACTACGTCTCCAGGCCCCGTTGTCAAGATGGTGTAGGCTGCTGCATTAAATGCTGTCAATAATGGTGATGTACACAAGAGATGATGTCGCGATCATACAAGGAAAAGTTCCCTCACGCAGGAGTGGCTCTAAGAGATGTTCCACAACTAGAACTCTCAATCAAAAGACTCATATCAGTATGATACAAAAACATGCATGATGAACATCCCACCAACATGGCACAAAAGGGATGTCAAAACAAACATGCATGATGACAACAAGAGTATCCCAACAACATACAACAAGGGATCTCAAAACATAACATGAAGAGTTATGACAACAAGTACATCACATAGAAGATTCCACATCAAATCAAGCAAGGAATCATGACAACATGTAATAAACGAGATCCTGCATCAACATCAATCAAGGATCTGTGCAGTATAACGCAGAAAGAAGAAGTACATGAACATATCATATACCTCACAACCAAGGGCCATCTGAAGAAGTGGATGTCACACTGCTGAAGCTGCTCGGACCATCGATCTCAAGGCATCGATCGTATGAAGATGGTTGCTCGCACAAGAATGTGGACATCTGCACTGGCACTTAGAAAAGTGACTAGAAGAAGAAATGAGAGAATAATAAATCTGAAGACACCATCAGATTTGTGGCGTTGAGTAGTGCTAAATTGACTATCCAAAATCCAAATTCTGAGAAGTTGAGAACTCTCGGCTCAAGGAATCTTTTAGATTCCCCCAGGGTTCCTCAAAGATTCTACTCCATGGATGGACTGCAAATATGCAACTCAAATGGCGAATCTGATCTCTCCGTTGCGATGCCTGCGGAAAACCATAAAAAACAAGTATAAACTTGACTATATTCTGAAATGTCAAAATTTTACCTCTTTGGGAAAATTTCATGGCTCATGGTTATGCTCCCTGTTTTTGCTGAAATCATGGTTCCACGTGCATTCTGGAAATGGCTGGAAAATGCAGACCTCTAATGAAGAAACAAACAACACCATTGTGTTCGTGGTGACGAGAGGTGGAAAAACCATATAAAATTTGTCAAATTCTGACAAAGTGAAAATTTTGCCCTCCTGCAAAATTCATGTTTCCTACATTAAAATATTAATTAATCTGCCTTCTGCCTCGAAACCTGTGTCTGCAGTGGCTCTCCTCCTTGAACTGCGTGCAGAGGTAAAAATGACTGTTTAAATAGGAAAACCTTGGGCGGATTCACCAAGGTAAGCAGTTGGCGCATTGGTTAAATATATACGTTGGTTGAGGAGAGGTCGGGGGATCAAACCCCGCCCCTCCATATATATATTTTATAAAACCAATGTGATATAAACCCCACACTAAAATTAGGCATCCTTGTCTGTGTTGACGCCTTAAATGTCGGCGCTTTCCCAATATCGACGACCGGCCTTTGAAATCGGCGATCAATATGGGCGCTGGCGCATATATCGGCGCGATATTCACATTTTTGCCGATATTGTTATCAGTGATATATAATCAGTCGGTGCGATAAGGTGTGGGACGGGTCCACCGCCGATGGCTCGTGCCCGCCCCTTAATACAACAGTTTTTGTTATATATATGCGATGGATGGTTGTTAAAGGGTCCAGCGGGAGTTATGGCCGCCAACCCGACAACATATATTATGGCTGTGATTGCGATAAGGTCGACAGGGGTTATGGTCGTCGGCCTTAATATATATACGATGGTTTTAAAGGGGCGATTGTGATTTGTTCAAAGGGTTCGGCGGGGGTTGTGGCCACCAATCCCAAACATATATGTGATTTGTTTTTATATAGTTATTAATAACTATATATTAAAACAAATTTTGTTATGTGGTTATTTAATAACCAATGTAAAAATGATTTTTGTCCCTTATGCAGGTTTAGGAGACCAAATGAAAGAATGCCAAGTGTCAATGGCTGATGGCTGCCATGTGGGTCCCACCTGCTTACTAGGATGCCATGTGGCATACTGTGGGCCCCACTTTTCCCCTATCATGTCAAACTTTGAAGAGCTCTATCTTTCGCATACGAGCTCGGTTTGACGAACTGTTCACACCACCGTGATCACGACGACGAGATACTTAACATGAACCTGTTTTGACCCTAACCCAAACACTTTGATTTTTGAGCCCTCTTTGTCCTATGTGTCTCTTTGGAGCCACCTGGATCAGTAGATGCCTGCTTGTTGCTATAATCCTTTAACACATTTCTTGTGTTCAACACCATTTGGATAGAACTTCTCATGTAATGGTTGGTTAACAAAGGATTCTTGGCATTTGCAAGTTCATCTATGATATCTGGTTCTTTTCCTTTCCCCTTAGCTTGGACATCAATAGAAATTTTGGCTGAATATGCGGCGATTGAGAAAGTATTGAGTTTAGTTTAGGTTCAACTGAAAGAAAAGGAGTGATGGGGTGAAATAAGAGACCCTTAGGTGATTGAGGGAGCAAGCATGAGCATGCCACATGGCGAGAGATTGGTCAGTGATTGGAGGGAGTATTTTTTGAATTTTACAAGTTTGGAGCAACTGGTGCATGTAGGGAGTAGGACTTGAGGTTTTGCAAGTGAATTAAAACTTGAATTTGAATAATTTTGGTTGAGTTAATCTCACGACCACATAAGACCAATGGATTGTACCATATATTGGGATTTACCTGTTGAAATTGGGACTTGCTTGGCCGAAAGGTTTTCTTTAGGGAGCACATAGCTTTGAGTTGCAAATTCCAGATTTCAAAGATTTTAGACCAAATAATTGGCTTGCAGAGGTTGGTATTTTCATATGAAGATAAGAATGGCAGCCTAAATTATTTAGTTCATGTTGAGAAATTCGAAGAGTCAAGCCAAGCCTTTGAGTGGATGCATATAGGAAACAACGAGATAGCTCATGAAAAATGGTGAAATATTGGGGTTATCTGGTTATTATAAAAGGAATTGGCATGGGAACATGGAAACTTTCAATTGGGAGAGGATTTTGTGAGGCCATCGAGAGGTCAGTAGCCTACATGGACAGTTGATTGGACATGATGACAAGGAAATCACAGCATGATGTGATAGGTGGAGCGATATAACATGGGAGACCTATGTGGAGAGTCATGTAATGACATTTTTCATTGTCAGGTTCTTGGATTTTGAAAACCTAGGGGTCATGGATAGTGCACAAGAGGCTACCATGTAGCACTCTCCATGTCCCTGCGTCACATTATCATTTGGGCGAGTTCACCGTGTGGAGCTTTGATGACCATCAAATGAATGTATCTCATTGTTGTTTGATCTACCATCATGCAAGTTGGCCTAAGCTTAGGTGACATTAGGCTGTTGTGAGCTGGAGGTGACGTGGATAGTGATTGGATAGGTAGAGCAATGACGTGATGGATGACTAGGTGGGTGATGTGGCATGTGATGTGAGGTGACTAGTTGGGTGTACGGAGGAGGCACGTGGAGGATGACTTGACAGTACCAGGGCAGACATGGAGTATGGGGAAATGAACTAGCTTCCAACATGGAGGGGACCCGTGGAAGTATTCTGCAGGGTCAGGGTTGCGACAATTAAAACTTACATAGGTATGGGGAGAGCCTATGGGACTGACACATGGCTTCTTCGAACCCTCCATTGACATTAACTTCTAGGCAGATTTGCAACATGGAGCACTTCAGGTTGTCGGATTGGCGGGCACTCCTGCCATTGGATTGTGGGCAACATGCAACTCTGCCAATAACCCACCTATGTATTTTGGCATGGCATGCCCACACCACCTGTGCTACTTTTCCTATTTTGTGATGCCTATGGCTTGGCATCCACGAACTATGGTGTGGCACACTGTGACAATGCACATTGACGACAAAGAAAAAGTGCCAACTGACTAGTGCCTCCAACCCAATGCTTGGTTTGGTCTAACTCAATGCCTCCTCTACTTCTTGAACTACTTTGTACTGGGGTCGTGGATGTTGAGTCTCCAAGCCCAAAATTTCACAGGGGTGTTACAATTTGAAACCAATACAATGATATATGTAAGCTTATATATGGACTCCTAGATTGAAAGATATGGCCAGTCAAAGATAGCAATACCAAAAGCCCGAGCTATAAAGCTAAAACTGGTGTTTTTCTAGATTGGTGGAAAAATTGGTGATTTCCCTAAGTTGGTGAAGTAGAGCGACCATTAAATAGTGGGCAAGTTTGATGGAAGATACACACCATGTGTCCTCTCTAACCCATCAAATACATTGTGCAGGCCCATGTGCACCTAAGGGTTAACAACAGGGGGGTCTGCTATAGGCTGTATTTCCAAACCATCAATTATGAGATTGACAATCCGTATTAATAGTGGAACCCCACCCCAATTTACCATTAAACCACACAAGCGGGGTCAACTAAACCATCGACAATAAAGTGTAACAGAGTAATGAAGCAGGATGACATGGCTGAGTGAGGTGGTGTAGACATGTGAGCTGGACAAATGGAAAACAAGCTCATATCAGCCATGTCAAAATAGTGGAGGAACCCACAACGTAAACATCACCTCAGAGGGCTTGTCCTTTAAAGTTTCAAAGGTAGGCACAACTTAAAGTCCTAGGGATAGGGAGACAGGAGGATGTGGACAAGTGATGAAGGTGAGTGGTGAGTGATGATTGGCGGAGGGAGGAACCCATGGGAAACATCACCATGGAGTTCATTTCCTAGAAAATGTAAAGGGATTCCTTCATTTTTTATTAAAGAAATTAATGAAAATAACATGCCTAAGACCCCTCGCATCCGTACCTCGGGCCACATGGAAATATTAAAACCATAAACATGGCACATTATCATTAGCTGTAGATTTTAACCTTGTACAGAAATTACCTGCATACGAATTCTAAAACACATAAAATAAACAATGCGAGAGCATAACACATAAAACACATATACACAGAGATTTTCCCTTGGATCCCAAAACCGGGACTACTAGCTTGATTTTTCATTAT
>APFE030266032.1:1548-12555 GCA_000404065.3 Pinus taeda | reverse complement strand
ACTTTGTCATGGCGAATGCAGGCGGACAGGGCCCGTGGAGAAGAATCTTCGTTTATATCTTGTTATATGAAAGACAATCCTGGAACAACAGAGGAAGATGCTCTCAATAATATCAACGCCATGATCAGTGATGTAATTAAAGGATTAAATTGGGAGCTTCTCAAACCAAACAGCAGCGTTCCCATATCTGCCAAAAAACATGCTTTTGACATTAGCAGAGCTTTCCATTATGGCTACAAATATCGAGATGGCTACAGCGTTGCCAGCATTGAAACAAAGAGTTTGGTGAAGAGAACCGTTACTGATCCTGAGCACGTCCTCAAGGAAGTTGACATTACATCGAAGCTCAATGACTTGGCATCTGCCATTCTTCGATTACGAGGGGATACGCGCTGCTACCATGTACTCACTCTAATCAAAACCATCGGCAACAAATTTTTAAACTGTTTTGCTTTGGAATCATATTGGTATTGGGAATGCAGGCGGACAGGGCCCGTGGAGAAGAAGCTTCGTGTATATCTTGTTATATGAAAGATAATCCTGGAACAACAGAGGAAGATGCTCTCAATCATATCAACGCCATGATCAGTGATATAATTAAAGGATTAAATTGGGAGCTTCTCAAACCAAACAGCAGCGTTCCCATATCTGCCACAAAACATGTTTTTGACATTAGCAGAGCTTTCCATTATGGCTACAAATATCGAGATGGCTACAGCGTTGCCAGCATTGAAACAAAGAGTTTGGTGAAGAGAACCGTTACTGATCCTGAGCACGTCCTCAAGGAAGTTGACATTCCATCGAAGCTCAATGACTTGGCATCTGCCATTCTTCGATTACGAGTGGATACGCGCTGCTACCAGGTACTCACTCTAATCAAAACCATCGGCAACAAATTTGTATCGAATTTGCCATCTATTTTTAAACTGTTTTGCTTTGGAATCATACTGGTATTGGGAATGCAGGCGGACAGGGCCCATGGAGAAGAAGCTTCGTGTATATCTTGTTATATGAAAGAAAATCTTCGAACAACAGAGGAAGATGCTCTCAATCATATCAACTCTATGGTGAATAACTTTGATTAAATAACAAAATGGGGAGTTAATCCGACCGGATAACAATGTTCCCATCTCTTCCATGACATATTCTT
Source organism: Pinus taeda (assembly GCA_000404065.3). NCBI lineage: Eukaryota > Viridiplantae > Streptophyta > Pinopsida > Pinales > Pinaceae > Pinus > Pinus taeda. Next base: position 11,405 of record APFE030266032.1, on the reverse strand, counting down.
TTGACATCAGCAGAGCTTTCCACTACGGCTATAAATACCGAGATGGCTACAGCGTTTCCAACCGTGGAATAAAAAAATTGGTGACCAGAACCGTCCTCGAACCTGTTTCTATGTAACCAAGCTTTGAATCTGAAACAAGTTTATTTTAAAACATGGGCGTTAATTTTATTTTGTTTTATTGATTAGATTTGACATCACTTCCATAAAGATTGTGTGAGTTCCGTTATTTTGAGTTTATACTAGCTCGTAATGTTAAAACAACTAACAAATTATTTATCAATATAAATACTAGATTTATGTAAACACAAACTTTTTTTTGGAAAAACCGCTGGTAAAAGTTGTAATTTTTCATTAAATACAAATTTACAAACATTTTCTCAACTCCAATCTTCTTGCCTTCTCGCTCCACATGCAATGTCTAACCAAGACTATATATAAATAAATTCTCATAGAATGATCTAGAGAAATATTATTGACACAATACAGTGTGCTATTAAAACCAAGAGTCCAAAACCACTAACCCAAAACCATCTTGTAGACTTTTTGAGAAGTTTCAAGAAGTCATTACATTATTCTTTTACTTTATTTATTTGGTCTCACACACAACAATCTCCCACTTGAGACCAAATACAAATTTCGATCTCTTAGTTACAGATCTTTCCCAAGTCTTATTTTAGCAGCCAAGGCTCTACAAATATCGTGCTTATCCCTTGGCAATTTTTTTTAACTAAATACAAATTTCTATCTATTAGTTACAAATCTTTCCCAAGTCTTATTTTATCATCTTTGCAATAGGGCAAGGCATATCGTGCTTATCCCTTGCCAATTTTTTTGTTAACATATCAGCTAGATTGTCCTTTGTATGTATTTTCTCCAACTATCACAACCCATCCTTGAACACTTGGTGAATCCAATGGTAGCTAAATTGTCCTTTGTGTGTATTTTCTCCAACTATAACAACCCATCCTTGAACACTTGGTGAATCCAATGGTATCTGACATCAATATGCTTTGTCTTGTAGTGAAAAGTGGGGTTTTTGGCAACATGGAGTGCATTTTCGCTATCACAATTCCATACATAATTTTCTTGCTACAAACTTAGTTCCTCTCAATATGCTTTGTCTTGTAGTGAAAAGTGAGGTTTTTGGCAACATGGAGTGCATTTTGGCTATCACAATTCAATACATACTTTTCTTGCTACAAACTTAGTTCCTCTAGGAACCTCTTCATCCAAATCATTTTCTTCCATGCATCGGTTGCTTCCATACACTTAGCTTTGTTAGGACTCCATATTGTCTACTTTTGACCTCATATTTTGTCATGATGTTACCCTTTTTAGCCCATAAGTAGAAACCCTTGATAACATTTTGACCTCATCATTCCACGATATGAAGTAACTCTCCTCATTTTCTATATGTTTAATTATTCAACACATATTCATGTTATCTTTACAATTAATCTTTGGAAATTGGCTAAGTCGCTGACAATTGATTGGAACTGTTCAAAGTCCACAGAATTGTAATTCACAGTTGCTGCAACACCGGAAACAGCAACTGTGCAGTTGCTGCAACACCAGAAATAGCAACTGACTAAAGCAGGAAAAGTCTTAATTTGCAAAGGATGAAACAGTAACCGTCTAAAGCTTTCAGAACTATACTTGGCCGATGATGATAAAGCACGATCAGCCAAATTTAGTCACAGATGCAGGAGCACCAGGAACATCATGAAGAGCTTTAAGGAACAGTTGAGATTTACCAAATCAAAAACAACAGCAGAATAACCAAGGATAGCACAAGGACCTCGAGGAGATAGACAAAGACTACCAGTTTTGCAACAACGGAAGGATCCAATCAAACAAAGGACGACAAAGATATACATTGTTGTAACAGTATGCTGTAACAGGAATTAATTTCCTATTTTTGTACAGAAGAATCAAACTGAACGAATAATGACAATCTATTATAATAGATGTCTCCTCTATAAAGAGGAGACATCTACAGTTGAAAGCAAGCAAGTGATAACAGGAATATTGTAGTGCAGAGAGTCGGAACCTCCGTTGTAATTGAACTTTTTGGCAGATGAATAAAGCACTGTTCTGAGCATTTTAACTTAGCATCTGTGTTCAGGGGAATCTTGTGAGAGGGACAGGGCCCACCTTCTTCACAAGATTCACCCATTTCTTTCCTGTTAAGTGTGTGTGTGATTTCTGTACATTTTTAGCCTTGCTTCTGATATTTCCTTTTTCCTGATACGATGTTCCCTTGATCGATTGGCGTTATGAGAAGTGTGTCACCGGTGATTAGGATTTTCAGTGTATTCGCAATTGGTCACAGAGGCAGGTGCTGAACATCCTTATTCTGAGGACAGGGTCCTGGTCCTCTGTTACAAACGACCATCATTTTTTTCTGCATATTCGTTATCCTTAATCAATTTCATTTCATTTCTGCAATAGCTTATGACTGCTGTAACACGGAGTAAGAGTTTGATAGGAAGTAGATCTGTTTGTACTACAACTTTTAATTCTTTTAGAATTAAGTGCATATAGTACGAGGTCACCTTTGAAACAAAAGGACTTTCCCGGGTTGACAATTTAATGTGGTACTCGACTGTTTAATCAATAAACAATTCGAGTAGCCAACATTTTGGCGTCGTTGCCGGGGAAGGCGACTAAATTTTTTTTTAAAGGCATTAATGATTTTCCTTTAGAATAACAGGTGCATGAGAGGACGCAAGAAGGCTAACTTCACAGGCAGTAAGGGCACAGGAGGAGGAAGAAAAACTTTCATTGACGAGATCATTTCAAAGGCCGAGACATCCCAGAGAACGAGTTCCCGAAGACCTCAGATCCAGTATTCCTCATAAACAGATCATCAGACGGAGGAAGTACTGGGACCTGAAAGGAAGTTGGAAACACCAGAGCACATTGAGGAACCAGTAGAAGAACTTGAAGAAACAGAAGATACTGAAGACAGAGCCAGCGGTTCGGGGAAAAGAACAATGGAGGATAACAGAGCAGAAGGAAGGGGGGAAAACTCACTCTCCACCCTGGAATTTCCTATTGGGGATCTCCCAAGGGGAGCAATCCCTATGAAGAATATTCCACCTGCAGCATTGCCTAATTTTCATGGGTTATCCTCTGAAGATCCCGATGAGTTCCTCTTTGAATTTGATATACTGTGTAGGAGTTATGATTATGTAACTCCTGCTCAGAAGTTAAAACTGTTTCCAGCAACACTGAAAGGGAGTGCGTTAAGATGGTTTATGAGCCTAGGTGCTCAGGTAATCACTACATGGGATGAGATGAAAGAAAGTTTTCTGACCAAATATCAGGATTACTGTCGAACAAGAGAAAGAAAGGAAGAATTGTTTAAAATGGTTTAGAAAGAGGACGAGAATCTGGAGGACTTTGTAGAGAGACTGTAGTATAATCTGCAGCGATCAGATCATCCAACCATGAGTAAGGATATTCTGAAGACAATACTACTAAAAGGAGTATGAGATGACTGCCTAGATATGCTAAACATGCTTGGAAAAGGGGATATTTCCAAGGAACCATTTGATGAGATTAGCAACCTCTGTATGAGGTGTTCCAGAGGAGTAGCAAGTAGATCTAAAAGCAGGGACAGTACATACTCAAGAGTCCAGAAATCAGCAAGTGGAGGAGCAACACGAGCCGAAATAGGTAATCTGCTTGAAGAATTTAAAACTGAAATTTTAAGCTCTTTTACTTCACAAATTGATGCTCTACAGGTTAAAAAGAAACAGGCAGAAGCAGAAGTTGCCCTGGCTATTTTTTGCTGCAAATGCATAGGAAAGCACCCACTGAGGGAATGCCCATTGGATAAGGTACCAATTTGTACCATTTGTGAAAAGGATCATGAGACTCAGCAATGCCCTTCTTTGCCAGGAATAAAGGCAGCGCTGCAATCAACTGAAGAAGAAGCTGAAGCAGTGTACCTAATGACACAGAGGAGGTAATGGCCACAAAGACAAGGTATGAGTTCTAACACATCATTCAGTCGTTGGAATAATCATTCTCCTTTTCAAACAAATTACCCACCCATGAATCAAATGCAATACCCACCCTTTAATCCAATGCAATTTCTGCCTATGCAGCAACCAAATCCTCCTTTTACCGACCCTACTATGTGGAATCCTTGGACTCTTCAGCAACCTTATTTCAATCAATGGAATCCAAACTGGACAGCCCAACAGATTCCATTTCCTCAACACCAGCAATCTCTTTCCTTACCATCTAATGCTCCACAGAATAACCAGTCAATCAGACCTCAACTGCCTGTGCAACCTAACCCCAACCCAAACAATAATAAAGCCCTGCAGGTAATTGATATTCAAAGTCAACCTGTCTTCCCTATGCAATGTAATGAAATCCATTTGCGCTCTGGGAGGATAGTTGAACCCATCATTGATGACATTACTGACTCTGAAAAAGAGGAAACTAGAAAGGAAAAGTCATCTAACAATAATGCTGAAACACTTGAATCATCTTCTAACAAGACTGCCCAAATAGCAGAGCCACCCTTTCCTGAAAGACTGGCTCTTACTAAAACATTTGAGCCACCTGCTTTTAACCTTTTAGGAGAACTGCAGAATTTATATGTCAAAATTCCGTTATTGCAAGCACTAAGAGATGTTCCTATCTATGCTAGAACTGTTAGGGATATCTGTATTAAAAAGCCTGGAAGAAAAGCCAAGGAACCCCTCACAGTTCATGTGATGGGAGAACTGACTGCTTTGATGACAGAAAAGGACCCCCCTGTGAAATATGGTGACCCTGGTCACCCTACAGTAACAGTTCAATTCGGTAAAACCTTTGTCTCTAAAGTTCTAGTAGATCTAGGTGCTGCAATAAATATTATGACACTCGAAACAGCACAATTACTGCAGTTGAAACACTTAATTAGGGAAACTCCAACCATCCTAGAGCTGGCTGACCACTCTACAATTAAACCCGAAGGAGTCATTGAAGACCTGGTAATTTTCGTAGAATCTTGGAATTACCCAGCCGACTTTCTGGTGTTACAAACTAAAACAAAGTTGGGGGGTCATCCGATGATTCTAGGAAGACCTTGGCTGGCTACAGCAGATGCTTTCATCAGCTGTAGGTCTGGATCAATGACAATATCTAATGGGCAGGAAACCAAACAGCTGACTCTTTATCCTCATGCCACACCAATGATTAATAACGACAATTCAGTATGGTTGGATTATGAGGATGAGGAAACCCAACCTATTTTAACTGTCGGACAAGCTTTAACTCTCAAAGACTCAACCGAAGATGAATTAATCAGCAACTTTATTTCTGAACCTTCTTCGATCAGTCTAGAAATACATAATCACTTCACTGCAATCTTGGAATCTGAATCCTAGCACAACCTTGAAACTGAAAATCTACCTCAGACATTAGCTGGCAGCCCCTCCAAAAGTATAACAGTAGAAATCGAGCCAGGTAAAACGTTAAATATAAATCCTAATCTAACAGATGACCAAAAACAACAGTTAATGAAGCTACTCAGAGAAAATAAAGAGGCATTCGCATGGGATTATACAGACATGAAGGGGATTTCTCCTGAACTATGCACTCACCGCATTTATATTAAAGAAGGATCCCGGCCAGTTTGTCAACCCCAACGACAAATGAACCCCAATTTAAGGGAAATAGTAAAAGAAGAACTTCAAAAATTGTTGAATGCATGATTTATATAACCCATATCTAATAGTGAATGGGTTTCTCCACTAGTAATTGTACCCAAGAAAAATGGGAAATGGCGAGTATGTGTGGACTATAGAGCCCTAAATAAGGCCACCCAGAAAGACCATTTCCCTTTACCATTCATTGATCAAGTATTAGATAACTTGGCTGGTAAGAAATTCTTTTCCTTTTTGGATGGATTTAGCGGATATAATCAGATAAAGATTGCACCCAAGGATCGGGACAAAACCACTTTTACTAGCCCTTGGGGGACCTTTGCTTATAGGGTTCTTCCATTTGGGCTATGTAATGCCCCAGCAACATTTCAAAGAGCGGTTATAGGGATCTTTTCTCATATGATAAATGATTCCTTAGAAATTTTCATGGACGACTTTACTCCTTATGGCACAACCTTTGAAGATGCCCTACAGAACCTTGAAAAAGTACTTAAGCGATGTATAGAAGCACATCTTGCCTTAAGTACTGAAAAATGCCATATGATGATTAATGAAGGCATTGTATTGGGTCACTTCGTTTCATTTTTAGGAATTCAAGTCGATCCCGCTAAAATACAGGTAATCTTGACCCTCCCTATCCCCAAAGCCCAAACTGATGTGAGAAGTTTCTTAGGACATGCCGGGTACTATAGAAGATTTATCAAGAACTTTTCTAAGATAGCTTCTCCTCTGTTTGTGTTACTAACGAAAAATGTTGAATTTAAGTGGACTGATGATTGTGAAAAAGCATTTGATGAGCTTAAACATCAGTTGTCTACAACTCCCATTTTGAGAGGACCTGATTGGGCACTCCCCTTTCACATATCCTCGGATGCCTCAGACACTGCCATTGGAGCTGTCCTGGGACAGGAAGAAAACAGTCTTCCCTATGCCATTTATTTTATTAGTAAAAACATGACTCCCACAAAACTTAATTATACAGTTACTGAGAAAGAATTCCTAGCAGTTATTTATGCTATCAATAAATTTCGGCATTACATTACTGGTTATACTACTTTTGTGCATACTGACCACTCGGCCATTAAATACTTAATGAAAAAATCAGTTACAAATACTTGAGTCACTAGATGGTTACTGTTATTACAAGAATTTGATATCACAATTGTAGATCGACTAGGAAAAGAAAATGTAGTTGCTGATTTCCTTTCTCGGTTAAAAACTAATGAAAATATTCCAGTAGATGACTCTTTTCCTGATGAGTATTTATTTGCAGTATCTTCTCACTCACCTTGGTATGCAGACATTGCTAACTACTTAGTTGCAGGAAAATTACCATCACACCTATCGTATAGAGAAAAAAGGAAAATTATTGAGCAGAGTGCTAGGTACAGTTGGATAAGCGGCTGTCTGTTTCACATAGGACTCGATTAGGAGATCCGGAGATGCATTGGGGGAGATCAAATTTATGATGTACTGAAAGCTTGCCACGATGGCGCTTGTGGAGGACATTTCGCAGACAAAAGAACAGCACACAAGGTTCTCAGGATGGGATACTACTGGCCCTCAATATTCAAAGATGCAAAGAAATATGTCAGGGCCTGCGATAGCTGTCAAAGAATGGGCCAGCCTAAACACATGGATGAAATGCCACTCAATCCCCAGGTAATTCTTGAACCATTTGAAAGATGGGCACTAGATTTTATAGGTCCCATTAATCTTCCATCCAATCAAAGAGTTTACATACTAGTATGCACGGATTACAAGACTAAGTGGGTAGAGGCTAAGGCACTCATCAAAGCTAATGAAGAATCAGTATTAACATTTTTATTTGAAGAGATCTTCGTTAGGTTTGGACTGCCTAGGGAACTAGTCACTAATGGAGGACCTCCTTTTAACTCTCATGGCTTCAAAGACACGTTGCATAAATACCATATTAAGCATAAAATGACCACACCTTATCACCCCGAGTAAAATGGGCAGGTGGAAAGCACCAAAAAAGTCATAGAAGCTATTATGACAAAAACAATAAAGGAAAACAGGAGGGACTGGTTTCAAAAGTTGCCTGAAGCACTATGGGCTTATAGAACCACTTGGAGGAATACCACGGGCTTTTCACCCTATGAGTTAGTTTTTGGTAAAAATGTTGTTTTCCCTTTGGAGTTTAAAATCAAAACTTTAAGAACTGCTTTAGCTGTTAACCTTGATTTGAATGATGCACAGACAGCCAGGTTGTAGCAGCTTCAGGAGCTAGATGAGAAAAGATTGGATGCCATCCATCAAACAGCCATGATTCAATAACAAAGAACCAGATGGCATGACAAAACTATTAAGTAGAAGCAGTTCCAGAAAGGTAACTGGGCTTTACTGTATGACTCCCGTTTCGAGAATTTCCAAGGTAAATTAAGAACATGGTGGCTAGGACCTTATGAAATAGATGTTGTTTTACCAAATGGAATAGTCAGACTCTTAACGATTGATGATAATAGAACACCGTTATTAGTGAATGGGTACCGACTCGGTCCGTATCAACGACCTGTTTCTAAAGAGGATTTCAAAGCTACCTGCATGGCAGAATTACATTATGTTTTTTTGGGGGAACCTACTGCCACTCAAGGCACTTAAATTTGTGTTCATTTATTTATTTTTAGATTAGATTTCTTAACTAATAATCCCTACCAAGGGTTGCCATGTTACAATTAATTGTTTTGCAGATCTTACTTTCAGAGGATGGCTAAGAATAAAAATTCTAAAAGAATCACTTTGCAGCTTGGGAACGTTTTTCAGACCATAAATCAAGTTTTACATCATTTCCTGTTGCTGCAACACCATTTCCCCGTTGCTGCAACACCATTTTCCGTCACTATGACATCATTTCCCTATTGCTGCAACACCACTTTCCGTCAATATGACACCATTTCCCCGTTGCTGCAACACCACTTTCCGTCAATACGACATCATTTCTCCATTGCCGCAACACCACTTCCCGCGGCTGCAGCACAAGCTTATGTTCCAGAAACATCACTTTTCAATACTGCAATACTAGTTCCAGCACTTAATGAATTATCATCCTGATGGAACATACTCTACTTCATTAAAGGGACCGGCTAGGCACTCTAATAATTACACGTCATCACTACTACTTCCTGTCAGATCGCTTGTGTTTTCACGATTGAAAACCCGTCGAAATTATGATTAAGCCAGCAGAAGACAAGATAAGACTTTTTGCGTGCGACTAAAGGTAAAAGTAAAGGTACGCATGTTTAAGTGTGAATATTAAATTATAGTTAATGCGGAGATGTGATACGACTGCCGAAATCATTATACTGCCAATCAAATCATTCAGCCGTAGATTTGGGGGGATTACCAAAATATCATAATTATTCCATAACACGTCAATCGCCGCCACCCTTACTCCTCGCGGTAATATCTAAAACTCACCTCGCCGTGGCATATCCTCATTTGTAATGGTTTTCTCTGTCTCAAACTCGGTAACTAGGCTCTGCATTGTGTATTTTCGCCGAATCAGCAGCTATGGGGGGAAATCTAATCACATATGAACCTGGCACAACAGCGCTACTGGAACTCTACCCCGAGGTTTACCAAATTTTCCTGCAAGCAGGGTGGGTAGACTACTTTAGAAGACTCCCGGATTTCAACACACAGCAAGTGTTGGAGTTCGCATGCAACTTAAGAGAAGGATTTTCTACAGTCCAGGGAATGCATATTCCGGTAACAGAGGAAGACGTAGCCCAAGTTTTCGGCTTACCGATCAATGATACACGCTGGTTTAGTAGGAAACATGTGATTCTGAATGCGCAGCAAGGCTTCTTCCTACCAGGCGAGCAAGTCGAAGCCAAAGGCAGAGGGGTCACACTTCAGTCATTACCTCCACCATGGCCAAAGGTCGCGGAGTTTGTCAAGCAGTATTTAACTTGCGAAGGTCGTTACCAGGTAATTTACCAACATGACTTCATTTTGTTAAATCATTTGAGGCATCGTCAATTGATAAATATGCCTTATTATCTATTGGGTTGTCTGAAAAATATGTCACTTTATACTGGAAAAGAAAAGCATCCGGCCCTTTTCCTGAAACATCACCATTTAGCCCAACTCCTAATAAATAGAGGCTTTGCTCTAAATCATCCACCCCCTGTCATTAATCCTCCCCAGCAAATAGAAGAAAATCCT
>APFE030266029.1:599417-614056 GCA_000404065.3 Pinus taeda | reverse complement strand
AAGTGCAACATCAGTAGCAGATATTAAATGCAAACATTAACAAATCATGTTCCATTCATTCATCAAAACCTCCTCGGAGGGTGCAAAAGTGCATGTTCTGAGGACAAGTTTTTGACAAATTTCTGGACCCTTCTCTAAATGCATGAGAAGGGTTTAAATACTACTAACTAAAACTAAAAATAACTTATTACAAAAATTCAAGATGCGGTTTAAATGACCGTCATTTTTCTAAGCAAAAATAAAATAAAACTATTTCTAAAATTAAATCTAACATCTAACTATTTTTGTATTTGCTCCTTAATATCGCAAGCATTCAGCATTTGCCTAAGAAGAGTCGGTTGACCGACTTCAGCTTATAATTGTGCTGAGAGAACGGAATTAGCAAGATCTGGCGCCATCTTTTCGGCAGAATTAATGACGTATTTGGGAATCATCCACTAATTATGTGACTTTACCATGTATGCCCAGTATTATTCCCAATTTAACTTGATTAACCCTGAAATTGCTTCTGCCTTTTCTTTAGCCTTTTGTTTCTAGCGTCGCCTCTTGCAATTTTTTGGGGTTTGCAAGTAACTGAGCAATTAGAAGCTTTCCTTTTTAAGCAATTTTCTTAGTGCGCGATTAGCGCTAGGCGCTAATCACGCATCGGAAACTGCCTATGTTTCTTGATTCGGGCTTCCTTGACGCGTTTTTTGCCTTTTGCGCCTTTTTGGAGATATAAAGCTCAAAATTTGTGAAGATAATGATTCCGTAAGCTCTTGACCTAAGTCTTAAACTGTTCATTTCTATCATCAACACTATCCGTGTATGTGAGAATTTGGGCCCTTGCTGCTATCCAGTGTGGGAATGAACGAGCTAAATCTGTAACTGATGTTCCAGCCGACCTTGATGGGCCTGTAGTAGCCGCAAATCCCATTACCTTAGGATTCTCTTCCTTGTGCCTTTCCAGATGGAAATTGGAGTCCTGCCTTTCTTCCTCATAGTTTCCTGCATACTGTTTTGTATAACCTTTTGTTCTTCGTTCCTACAATTTTACAAATGAGGTGAAAGTAATAATAAAAATAATGACTCCCAGATGCGGGTGCATAGGGGATATGGTAATGGCACGCGCCATCACGTGGGCAGGTGGTATGCCTACGGTGACAGATGGTACCACGCGCAGCAGGGTATTAACCCGCTTGAATGCAGACGGCCGACGGCATTAATGCTTGTCTACTCGGCTCGAGGGAGAAAGATGGTTTTCGATGCAGAGAAAAGTTTAAAACAGAGCAAGCTGGATCGGCAGAAGGATATGTGCGCACATTGCAGTGAGACCCTGCTCCGCTCAGACGGAAATGGGAGTGAGAATCTGAGGGGTGTTCCGCCGGTTTATGAGCCTGGTAAGCATACCACCTACAACAGTGTGGAGCTGAGGGCGCTGGTGCTGGTTCTTGCAGCTGTAGGAGCTCAGAGTGCTTGTGTTGGTTTCCAGAGAGGAAGGAGTGCTGTAATGCCGAGGGAAAGGCCGCGAATGGGTAGCCGAAGAGGGGGAATTAGAGGCAGGGCCCTCCCGCAGCAGAACGATTATAATTCACCCTCTTCCTCCATTGAGGTAACGTCGTTGCCTCAGAGATTTCAGGGCAGCAATGAGGAGGAGGGAGGGCATAATGGCAGAAGCCCAAATTCTGAAGAAGGGCAGATGGAGCTCCCAATGCTCAGGTATCGGCTCCCCTGCCCTCAAGTTAATTCCACTTTGGTAGTTTCTATAATGATAGAGCCTGGCGTCACTCAGAACATGGAGGCCGAGTCTCTGCCGGATGGGCAGCGCTCCAGCAGAGAAGAATCTCCAATTGCGTGCCTTCCGGTTGGAGCTGGAACGGGTTGGTTGGCACCTGGACGTGAACATGGGCCGGATCTTCAGCGCCCAGCAACCAATTTCGATCCGGACGCTAGCCCTTCTTCGCATGTTGGTTATTCACTTGCTGGTCTGAGCAGGCCAGCCCAAGAGAGAAGCCTAGACGCGGTCATCCAGCTTTTTGACTCCGAGGACACGCTCCGTTTCGGGTGCCGAATTGAAGAGGCGCCCCAGACTACTGAAGATGATTGAACTAGCCCCGGTAATCTCTGATATTTTTGTTGGGATTTCGTTGTATAACTCGGCTAAGTGGCGGCATTATCTCTGTCCGTGTGTTGGCTGTATTGTTCAGGTGTCAATTGTAATTGTTCAGGTGTCGATTGTCTTTGTCCAGCTGTATGTTTGTCTTTGTCCGGGTCAGTCCAAGGCCCTGGTGTCTGTTCAGTTAATACATGTTATGTAATTGTGTCGACAATGGTCAAGCAACAATTCCAATTTTAAACTTTTCAATTTTGGAACTGATAGCAGGGCAAGGCAAGGGCTGACAGGCAAAATTTCTTAGCCTTGCCCAATGTACTCTATTTTGTATCTTTGTTTTGTATGATAATAGAATTAGTCATATTCAGCAAAAAAAAAAAAAAAAAAAAAAAAAAAAAAAAAAAAAAAAAAAAAAAAAAAAAAAAAAATAATTAATAATAATAATAATAATAATAATAATAATAATAATAATAATAAAAATAATGACAGGAAAGCTTTAAATGCCAAAGATATGCAAACACACGCCACTTTACGTGAATTGGCTCTTCGATAAACACAAAACCATATTTTATTAACAACTGGCATATAACTCATTAATTAACATTAAAGTGCGTGACCAATTCTTGGTTTATGGAAAAAGTTTTTTTCTTGAATATTGAGCCAGGAAAATCTGCGATAGAATGATTCTGCGATTTGCATCACAATATCGCAGATCGCAGCATCGTATTATCGCAATATCGTTGCATCGCAAGATCCCAAGATCGTTTAATCGTTATGTGTATTTTATGTGTTTTTGCAATATGCAATATGCGATATCGCATATCGCATATCGGCGATTTTGAGGTTTTCCAACATGAGTGCTCATCGATTGATGCGATGCGATGGAGTTTCGCGTCGCAATCTCTCATTTTTTTAAATTTTAGCTCATAAGAACACATCCTATCATTCTTTGCGCGATGCGATATTTCTTAAGAAGTGACTTTACTTCCTTTATCATGAAACTTAAGCTTTTTTAGATTTTTCAAAGGTATTTTCCTAAGTTCATGATGGTAAGCTTTATCCAAAAGGAAATATAAGCACTAATTGACTTTTTAAATTTTTGACTAAGGGTCCCCACTTATTTAGTATTAGTAATAACACTATATAAGGAGGGGGGTTGTTGGTGGCCACAACATGTTGATACAGCACGGTAAACCCATATGTTATCATTCTGAGACATTTAATTATGTAGTAGTTAAGTATCCAACATATGATAAAGAATTGTATGCATTAGTACAGAGTTTGAAAAAGTGGAAACATTACTTAATGGGCAAAGAGACAGTCATACATACTAATCATCAACCACTTCAATATCTACACTCCCAAACTAAGTTGCAGCAATCAAGACATTATAGGTGGATGGGTTTTCTACAATAGTTTCATTTAGTCATCAAATATAAAAAGGGCATACACAATAAAGTTGTAGATATGTTGTCTAGACCCATTATAAATGCATCCACTATACTTAAGCATAATTCAGTACTTGATGAGAGCTACATTGAACAATATGCTCAAGATATAGATTTCGAAGATGTATATGCAACTTTAAGTCAAGGCAAAAGAGTAGAAGAATTGTATTATCACATTAAGGACCAACTCTTGTATCATTGTGGGAAGCTATGAATTCTGCAAACTGAAAGAGTAAAGATAATTCGGGAAGCACACACTTCTCTAGTATCATTTCACTTTGGGGTAAATAAAATCGCTGCACAGCTGCAAAGATTTTGTTATTGGCCAAAAATGAATGAGACAATTTCTAGATATGTAAGAGGGTGTACCATGTGTGCTAAAAGCAAGCCCAACAATAGAAAAATAGGCTTGTACACTCCACTGCCAGTTCCTTCTCATCCTTGGGAAAGTGTTTCCATGGACTTTGTTGGAGGACTGCCTAAATCTAAGAAAGGTCATGACTATTTATACGTTGTTGTGGATAGGTTCAACAAAATGTGTATTTTGATAGCTTGTAGTAAACAGATTACAACCGAACAAACTGAAAAGTTGTTCTTTCAACATGTATGGGTTCATTTTGGATTACCCACTTCCATTGTATCTGATCGAGACATCTGATTTGTTGGGAAGTTTTGGTCGAGTCTCTGGGAATTGATGGACACCAGACTGAAGAAAAGCACAACTTTTCATCCACAAACAGATTGCGAGATAGAAGTGGTCAACAGGACAGTGATCCAGTTGCTCAGAGGCTATTGCAGCAAGCATCCCAAACTTTTGGATGAACATTTGTGTTATGTACAACATGCTTACAAACCAACCAAACATTCTTCTACACAGAGATCTCCTTTTGAGACTTGTTTTGGTTTCACACCAAGGTCTCTCTCGGATTTTGTCTTTGGTAAAGACATAGCAGTTGATGGACACAGTGATGTGGACAAGGCAACCAAGTTCATTGAACAAATCCAAGAGATTCACCAGGAAATACAGGAACAACTGGAAAAGAGCCAAGCCAAATACAAGGCAATTCATGACAAGCATCGGATGGAGCATAGTTTCCAAGTTTGTGATCAAGTCTGGTTGTATATATAGAATGTAAGGTGAAGGTAAAAAGCTAAAGCCAATAAGGTATGGACCTTTCAAGATAGTTAAGAAAATTGGTGAGAATGCTTTTTGCCTTGATTTACCAGCTTACACGCACATCTACTAAGTCGTTAATGCCAATAGCTTGAGACTATTTGAACCTTCATTAATTGAAGATCCTGAAGAGCAAAGTCAATTGCCTTCTATTGATGATCTGTTACATGAATATCTCAATGAATTGCAGGAAGACATAGTTCTGGACAAGAAGGTGAGGATGACACGTAGGGGAGATGTTAAGTACCTTAGGATTGGACTCAAGGGTTCAAAGCCAAGCAGTGCAAAATGGATAGAGATTGGACAAGTGAGATAGTTATATCCTCATTTAGTCAATGCTTGAAAACCAACTTTTGGTGGTCCAAAAGCTTTTTCAGTGGGAAGGCCGTGATTCGAACTGGATCCTTAAACATTTCTCATGATTGTTTCAAAATTATGTCAGATCAAATCTTATGAATAACAAGTATCAGAAATGACCTCTAGACAATGGCAATTGTGGCCTGCACGAAACAACGAGGACCCTCGGTCAAAGCGCGTTAACCATTGGCCTATGGAGACCGCGCATGGATGCAAATTGGCAATCGGAAGCCCAGATCCAGAAACAGAGGCAGTTTTTGATACGCGAAAGCGCTGATCGCAGATCGCAGGATATCGCATGCACTTCGAGCGGTAAGAGGGTTTGGCCAAGTTTAGTGCAATGCCACACACCGGGCAACGCGTGTCCAGTGGATGAGAGAGAAAACCACTTACATCGCGTGACTAATGGTCGAGCAACTTACCCGTGTGATATAGACGGAGACCGTAGGATTTGGAGGTTCCAGATCAACGACGGAGAATTAACCCGATGGATGACCGCATTCAATGAGAAAATAGACTGAGGCACATAAAGATTTGAGGTCCGGCATGACTGATGAGCTGGTAGAAAGATCAGTTTCGCGAGCAAATCTTGGAGTAACGGAAATAACGACCGTTCAAAAGAAAACTGACACTCAGTCCGTAAGGCGACAAGTGGCCACCTCTCTGTGCAATGTTACAGAGCGATGACGACACAGAGTAGGGGAATTCTAGCAGACAGAGGCAAGCAATCCAGGGAACCGAGAAGAGGAAACGAACAGTCAGGGAGCAGATGTGCTTTAAGCCACAAACAGAGAAAGAGCAAAAAAAAAAAAAAACAGAAGTAGAGAAAGAGAAGCGAATTGCAGAGAACAGGGAAGCCAAGCTAACCTGTAGAGCAAAGGCAACATCGAGTAGACAGAACAGAGAGAGTCTAAGAGTCTGTGAACTCCAGAGAAGGCTTGAGAAGTTCAAGCAACTCCTCTGTGTATACCTGTCTGGTATTAAGTACGAAATTGGACTCATACCACTGAGACCAGTTGAGGTCGAGATTCAGTAAGGGGAGTCTGTGTACTCTAGATACTTGGGGGATCCAAGCACAAACCTACTGATCATTCTCTGTTAAGTGAGACTCAAATTGAGCTCCTTATTGTAAAATCTCTACTTTAAGACCAATAGAAAAGGCCACCACTGAAGGCTGGACCAGGAGACATAGCCCAGGAGGAATGGGTGAACTCCTTATTAAATTTGTTGTGTTTTGTATATGCTTACTGTGTTTCTCTTGTTGTTTCAAGTGTCTGTGTATTTCGCAATCTTATCGATTCGTTGCTTAAAATAGCATAGACACACCCCAACACATGGGTATGTAATACCTTCATTAATTAACTGAGATCATTCACGAGTGATTTTCATATCAGTGAGAGGAGCACCCTTCTCCCTCTGAAAAGTAACCGTGCCCAATCCAATAGCACTATACCTCCCATCGTCACCCATCTTGATATGCATTTAGAGATCCTTCTCCTCTAGGTCACTAAACAACTCCTTGTCACCAGTCATGTGGAATGAAGCTCCATTGTCAAGGTACCATACACTACCCATCATTGATGACACCATGCATGCAATGAGAGTAAAGTCCAATTCAAATTGAGAGGCCAAAGCCTCACCCACCGCTCCTCTTGAGTACTTCTTCTTGGACTTCTTGAGCGGACAATTTGTAGCAAAATGTCCCAACTCATGAAAATGAAAGCACTTAACTTTCGACATGTCTTTCTTCTTGCCTCCATGACAAGAATCTGATTTGGAATGGGACACCTTGCCTTTCCACTTCCTTTCCTTACCCGCTAAGGCACAATTTTCCTCATCATCAATCTTTGATGAGGAACCATCTCTAGTGTTCCTTCTGATCTCCTCATGCATCAAATCTAACCATGGTCGTTCCCAATCTAGTAGCTTCTCCCTCCCACTGGCAGAGTCCTGATAGTTATTCCAACTCTTGGGAAGGCCTAGGAGAGCTAGGCTCACCATATCATTCTCAACAATGATTATTCTAACACTTCCAAGCTCATCACGAGAGTGAGTGAACCTGGTCAAGTATATTGGAATGGTCTCGCCTTTCTCCACCTTGATTTTTCGAAGTTTGTCTTTCAGTGCCAACTTCCTATGGTCATTGTTGTTCTGGAATAGGTCCGTCAATGCTTTCCACATAGCATACATAGTTTACTTCCCATGGAGACTTGAGACAATATGGTCTCGAACTCCCTCAAGAATTATTTGCCTTGCCTTCGACACACGTTTCTTCCATTTGGCAATATTATGTGCATCCGATGTTGCTGCCATAGGAATGTCTTGATCAATGACTTCCTTGAGGGCATTATCCTCCAGCGCTGCCTCCATCTCGTCCTTCCAAGCTATATAATTCGAGCTTCCTTCCAAGGCGTACTCGAGCCTCAAACCGTAGAAATCCATATGCTGATCCTGAAGTATGTATTGCAAATTCGAATTTCACCTGTAACCCCAAACCCAAAACTTCAAAATCTCCTCTAGTATATTGTATTCAACTCTGATACCATGTAGATTTTCCTATAGATTCACAACTCATGTAATGCACTAAAACACAAGACAAGAATCTACTCTACTCTTTAAACAACAAAAACTAATATATCAATGAAAACAATAATCAACAAGAGGAAGATAATAAAAGACACATAACACAAATTTTCTCTGGGGAAAGCCACTGCTCAAAACCCCGACTATCTATTGCATTAATAAAAAATCTGAATGATAATACAAAGCTTGTTCTCACTAGAACAATTCCTGCACAAGTATTCTCTGCCTCACAAGCCTGTTATAGCCAACACTTAGCCAATTATGCTACCTACCAAGCCCCTATTTCCTTGCGCAACTCCTATGAGGATCAACCCATATTTAATTGGGAAATCCTTCCTCCATAACTATGCAATCCAAAACTAGTTCCTTCTCTGATTGTATGCATGACCTGTACAAATCGGATCATCATACAATTGATAGTACATTGTCCCTACACTCTAGTCTCAACTGGGTCTTTCTCTGAACTGACATGCATGAGTTTCTCACGAGGGAATCTTCAGTTAGCTGGAGTAGCATTGAGCATGCACTAGTGCACCAACCCACTACTAGATCTCTACTAGTTCCACAAACAGTTAGAACTAGTTCTATTGTCTATAAGTCAATCAAATTGAGTTATCTAATTACAACTCAGATAAACTCATCCCGGACCCCTAAAATTTAGGGAGAACATACACATGACTACATAAAGATTTCCAACTCGAAATTCCTAAGCTAATTAAGTTAGTTAAACTTAATTAACTATTTACAAGTTGCTATGAGAATAGAATTTGATTTCAATTCACATTTTAATTCAAGCACAAATTAAACTGGAATTTATTGTTGCCATTTCTCAACACAAAAAATGCTCATATCATATGGCAATGATTGAATAAGAGAACAGGTAGAGAATGAAGACTTACTGGTCTCCACATTGTTTCCAGAAAAGTGCTCAGATGAATGTAAAGTGTTAGGTCCACCCATGGCTACCAACTCCAACATACTATGTCTTTCTTCCAACTCTTTATTAACTACCTTTTTTGTAGAGACCTATGAGAGGGACACGTCGCCTAGAATCGAACAGGGGTCCTCATTCAAAATTTGATGACCATTCGCCTGTTCATTCGTCATACTCTGGAGTGAGGTATGAACAAAAACCATCTTGTTATCTACCTCTTCCACAACCTTTGAACCTATAGAGACCAATTGCCAAACCTTGAAAGTTTCCTAAAACTGCGTGTAAGGGATATGTGAAACCGAAGGAGCATTGGACTTAAGCGGACATTGTCTAAGAATTTGTGGGTTGTAACCCCGACGAGAGGGAAGACTGCAGGAATCTGCTAAATGATTATTTAGGCATCTAAAAGGAATTTTACAAAAGTCCAAAGGTTGCAGGATAATCTTCTCACCCCATTATATTTTTAGGGTTCTAGGAAGACCCTTTGAGATGTCCATTTCTACCAAGACCCAGGACATTCTCTTATAAGCCGCATAGAGGAAGATTCCTCTAGAAATATGAATATGTCAAGGGAATTAACGATGTCAATAAACACCTCCTTTGACCAAAGTTTTAGTGGAAACCTTGGCAACATCACTCATAAGTTCTTACGGTTTTACTGGTCATTTTTTGGACAAAATCCAGGATGCCAACATTGTAGCCACAAGTTACCCCTACCAATAAACCACGACTTATTAAGAATAAGGTCCACGTTGAATTCATATAGAAAATGGAAGTGTATCCATTTGTTCACTATAATGCTAATCACAAGAGCATATCCCACCAAGGGTTTCCAAGTCTCTTTCACCCAAGCGAGAATTTGGGAGTGGCTCAAGATGATATAACTAAATTTACCGACAAGAGCTCATATAGACAACGATTCCATTTTGCCCATATCGACATCTAACCCATGGTTAGATCCTTTATTTATGCTAGAGCCTTGTTGGATTTCTGGGCTCTCTTCCTTTTTGCCCTTTCCCCATAACACTTCCGAACAATCCCAACTCCTCTAGCTCCTTTTTCTATCAGAAATGTTTGTGACGACTGCATCTCCCTAACATCATGGTCAAAGGATCTCTATAGAACCTCTGGCTTCGGTGGGACATTGTAGAAATCCTATCAATATTAACCCTTTCTGACTTCTTGAGAAAAAGAACCAAAAAAAATTGCTGCAACATTTTGAAGCTAAGGAAAAAAAGTGGCTGCTTGATTTCCTTCTGTTGACCGAGGCAGGGGGAATGGGAGCTTAGAACTAACCGACATTAGTGTCACAAGAAAATACCCTCAAAGAGAGAGAGTTGAAATGCAGGAGCACGTGCTTGAAAAGTGAGTCCAAAAGCAGGAAAATAATGACTTGTAGGGGCTATAAGTACCTTTAGTTGTAAAAATAGGGACCTGAGAGCTTGACCACATGAAACACCATCAAAGTTAGGCTAAGGCATTTGCCATCACATAAACCCTAAACTATAATTATTCTCCATTGCCACTGCAAAAACCCTAGTTGCCGTCTCAAATTAACAATGTCACAACCAAATCATCACATGACACCCCAAGTGTCATAATTTAAGCTTACATTCGAACAAGTCGCATTTTCAACACTAACCATTGCACTTGTTCATTCACATAGTCTAACTAATATTCTAGACATTTTTTTTAGGTCAATTTTATGTGAGACGAACTTTTAAAATTCATAAGTTTAGATTGTTTAATTTACAAAGATGGAATGCCTTATTCATTCCACTATCATGTGAATATAGAAGGATTTTATGTGGCTTATAAGTACGATTTTTGAAAAATAAATGAAATAATATATAAAGTATAAATGAACCAATTATATTATAATACAAATTAAATAGGTTATTTAAAATACAAATCCATAATACATTTATAAGTCTAATTTGAATTTTTAATATAATTTTACATTTACATTTTTTAATTATAATATGGTGTGTTTATATTATATATATATATATATATAAACCCAACGATGTGCTTCACAAGTAACTACTAGTAAATCTCTTTTGAACCTTGGATCTCTCAATTTTCTTATAACTAACAATACTTTGATCACCAATTGCACTGCCCCTCATCAATTATGATATAGAAATAAGTCATTCGGATTAATAACGTTGTTAGGATTTGGTCGACGTTTCGAACCAACTAATGTGGTTAATCCTCAGGACAAGGTGAGAAATCCAGTGATCAGAAGGAATAAATAGTAAGGATGCAGCATAGCCCAGAGTTAGCCTTTAGAAATCAGCTCTTGGAGAATTAGTTAGTAGGTAAAGAAATTTATTATTTTGGAATTAGGGGTGAGGAAAAATATTCTATATTTAGTTAAAAATAGTTGTTAAGGAATAATTAAATATAAAAATAAGATTTCAATATTATTGATTGATGTAGAAATAGTTTATATCATCTTGTTTGTTATGAGTTGACTTATTCATAATAGAAAACTAACTGTCAGGAAAATATATTTAATCCCAAATAATTCATTAATTTTTTAAAACATTAATTTCAATATTAAGATTATTTAATAATAATATCATGTTTATATTAACTGATAGAGGGATGCTTAAATCTCTCAAAAATGGAATCCAAGATAAATTAAAACAAATCAGAGTCAAAAGATAACATGGAAATATTGAGAGAGAGAGAGAGAGAGAGAGAGAGAGAGAGAGGGGAACCAGGCAGAAAAAAAGAAAAAAAAAAAGAGGAGAGAGGGTAAAAAATAATGACGAGTTATGATGAGAGAGCTGGAGTCCAGCTCTTACTCAATTTCCAACCATCATCCCTATTAAGATTTATGGTGTGCCTTTCGATCTCAATTGCCTCCCTAAGCTTCTTGTGGTGGAAATGATTTATCTTAGCGATAACTTTGGATTCTTTAATGCATACATCGTGCTTCGATTTTTTCTGCATGCTCAACTAAGGATGATGAGCGGGAGCGATTGTGTCTAATGACTGCTACATGCTCATTGATCCTCTGTTTAATAGATCTACCTGTTTCTCCGATGTAGGGGTTACCACAGGAGCAGGGAACAAGGTAGACACCTTTCGAGTCTTTAGGGTCAATAGGGTCTTTAACAGATCTAAGAGAATTTTTAATGGTATTGAGAGACTTGAATGAAGAAGATACCTTAATCTTCTTGCGGATATGGGCAACCCTATAAGTGGTTCCTTGGATATACGGAAGATCAACCTTAGAGATAGGATCGTCACAAGCAGGTTTAACTCTAGGGTCTTTGCAAGCCTTGTGAAAGGCCTTGAGGCTTTGAGATCTGTTATATCCATTATTTTTGAAAACTTCAAGAAGATGGGATTTCTCCTGTTCGAGGTGGCTATCATCGAATATTCTTAGAGCACGGGTAGCAAGAGTGGTGAGAACCCCTAATTTCTAAGTTGGGAAATAATGAGAACTGGCATGGAGATATTGTTCCATGTGAGTCTTTTTCTGAAAGACTTGGTGACAAATGGAACCGTCATCCATCCTCGAAAGGAGAATGTCGAGAAAGGGAAGGCAACCCTCCACCTTACTTCCATCGTGAACTTGATGGAATCAGAAAGAGAATTAAGGTGGTTGAGAAACAGGTCGAGTTTCTCCCGACCATGAGGCCAGATGACACAGGCATCATCAACAAACCTCTTCCATTTTTAAGGTGAAATTGAGCAGTGGCTAAGGCCTTGGTCTCAAAATCTTCCATGAACAAGTGAGCGACGATAGGGGAAAGAGGGGAGCCCATCACCACACCGCAAGTTTGCTCATAAAACTCACCGTGGAAACTAAAGAAAGTCGAGGTGAGGCAGAGGCCAACTAACTTGGCAGTGTCTTTGTTAGTGATGTGATTTATGATATCAATGGCTTCTTGGATGGGGATTTTGGTGTATAAGGAAACAACGACAAAACTAACCAGTAAATCACCCGATTCCAATTTGAAATCTCTCCACTCTTGAACAAAGGAAGCATAGTCTTTAACAAAAGAATTAGTGCGCCCAACAAGAGGTTTGAGCTTCTGAGCTAAGAATTTAGCAAGAAGATAGATAGGATCGCCTATTGTGTTGACAATAGGTCGCAAGGGGGGCCCAAATTTATGAATATTTGGTAGGCCATAGATTCTAGGGGTAAGGGGATTACTTTCAATGAGCTTCCGGGAAAGAGGATTAAGAGATGGATCTAACTTAATAGTGGTTGCAACCTCCTTAGAAACAGACTTAATGGGGTTTTGCTTAAGCTTGATGTAACTTCCAATGTTAGATAGATGATCTAACATTTTGTGGACATAATCAGACCTATCAAGAATGACAACTGCTCCACCTTTGTCTGCTTTAAGGACAACAATATCAGGGTTGTTTCTTAGGGACTTAAGGGCAAGAAACTCAACCTTGCTGAGGCTTTTCTTTGGAAGTTTAGCCTTCCTAAGAACAACAACGCAATCTTGCCTAATAGATTCCTTAACATTATCTGGAAGATCCTTAATACCATAATGCTACAAACAATGATACATTGTTGTCCTTAAAGCGGACAAAGGTGGAGCAGTTGTCATTCTTGATAAGTCTGATTATGTCCACAAAATGTAATATCATCTATCTAACAGTGGAAGTTACATCAAGCTTAAGAAGAACCCCATTAGGTATGTTTCTAAGGAAGTTGCAACCGCTATTAAGTCAAATATGTCTCTTAATCCTCTTTCTCGAAAGCTCATTGAATGCAATCCCCTTATCCCTAGAATCTATGGCCTGCCAAATATTCATAAATATGGCCCCCCCTTGCGACCTATTGTCAACACAATAGGAAGTCCTACCTATCTTCTTTCTAAATTCTTAGCTCAGAAGCTCAAACCTCTTGTTGGGTGCACTGATTCTTTTGTTAAAGGCTCTGCTTCCTTTGTTCAAGAGTGGAGAGATTTCAAATTGGAACAGGGTGGTTTACTGGTTAGTTTTGGCGTTGTTCCCTTATACACCAAAATCCCCATCCAAGAAGCCATTGATATCATAAATCGCATCACTGACAAAGACACTACCAAGTTGGTTGGCCTCTGCCTCACCTCGACTTTCTTAAGTTTCCAAGGTGAGTTTTATGAGCAAAATTGCAGTGTGGAGATGGGCTCCCCTCTTTCCCCTATTGTCGCTAACTTGTTCATGGAAGATTTTAAGACCAGAGCCTTAGTCACTGCTCAATTTCGCCCTAAAAAATGGAAGAGGTTTGTTGATAATATCTGTGTCATCTAGCCTCATGGTTGGGAGAAACTTGACCTATTTCTCAACCACCTTAATTCTCTTTCTGACTCCATCAAGTTCATGATGGAAGTTGAGGTGGACAGTTGCTTGCCCTTTCTCGACATTCTCCTTTCGACGATGGATGACAGTTCCATTTGTCACCAAGTCTTTCGGAAAAATACTAACACAGAACATTATCTCCATGTCAATTCTCATCATTTCCTAGCTCAAAAATTCGGGGTTCTCACCACTCTTGCTACCCATGCTCTAAGAATCTTTGATGATAGCCACCTCGAACGAGAGAAATCCCATCTTCTTGAAGTTTTCAAAAATAATGGATATAGCAGATCTCAAAGCCTCAAGGCCTTTCATAAGGCTTGCAAAGAGCCTAGAGTTAAACCTGCTCGTGACGATCCTATCTCTAAGGTTCATCTTCTGTATATCCAAGGAACCACTGATAATATTGCCCATATCGTGAAGAAGATTAATGTATCTTCTTCATTCAAGCCTCTCAATACCTTTAAAAATTCTCTTATATATGTTAAAGACCCTATTGACACTAAAGACTCGAAAGGTGTCTACCTTGTTCCTTGCTCCTGTGGTATCACCTACATTAGAGAAACAGGTAGATCTATTAAACATAGGATCAATGAGCATGCAACAAACATCAGACACAATCGCTCCCACTCATCAGTGTTGGAAATTATACTGAGAGGGGGGGGGGTGAATCAATATTATCACATTAATAAAACTTTTTCATTTCCATAATCAGATTCATATATGCTACTTCCACAA
>APFE030266029.1:577033-592529 GCA_000404065.3 Pinus taeda | reverse complement strand
GGCCAAAACCATAGAATCAAGAACGGCGGGCTAAATACCACGAGCCAAACATAAGAAACCCCATGTGAACGCGCTTCTTTGCCTTGAAGTAAGTGAACTGGGGGTACGCACGTCCTGAACGGGATAATTGCGGGTATGTACGCACTTTATGTAACACCGGCCTGCGTGTACGCACCTTCTGTAAGGTGTACTTGTGTACCCCTTATTTTCTTCAATATTTGATAGCTGATCATTAATCTCTGCTACTGACTTGAAGTACTGTGATCTATCACCTGTATGGGTTGCCATCAAGGACAATACTTTAGCCATAATGCCAACAATCAGCCTTAGCTGAGCATGAAGAAAAATTAAAGCACCATGTCTGCATTGAAGAATCCAAAGTTATCGCTAAGAAAGATCATTTCCACCACATGAAGCTTAGGGAGGTGATTGAGATCGAAAGGCATAGCATAAATCTTAATAGGGATGATGGTTGGAAATTGAGTAAGAGTTGGATTCCAGTTCTCTCATCATAACTCATCATTCTTTTATATCCTCTCTCCTTTTTTTTTTTTTGCTTCTGTTTCTGACAGGTTCCTGTATTTTTTTTTCTTTCTTTCTTGATTCCCTATTTTTATATCTATTATTATCCAATTTTTTTCTATTTTTATATGCTTTTCACTTTAAATATTTTCCTGTTATCCATTGACTCTGATTTGTTTTGATTTGTTTTAATTTATCTTGGATTCCCTTTTTGAGAGATTTAAGCATCTCTCTATCAATTAATATAAACATGATATTATTATTAAATAATCTTAATATTGAAATTAATGTTTTGAATAATTAATGAATTATTTTGGGATTAAATATATTTTCCTAACAACTAGTTTTCTATTATGAATAAGTCAACCTATCAAACAATATGATATAAACTATTTCTACATCACTCAATAATATTGGAATATTATTTTTATATTTAATTATTCCTTAACAACTATTTTGAACTAAATATAGAATATTTTTCGTCACCCCTAATTCCAAAGTAATCACCAACAGCTAACTCTGGGCAATGTTGCATCCTTACTATTTATTCCTTCTGATCAATGGATTTCTCACGTTGTCGTGAGCATGAACCACATTAGTTGGTTTCAAACGTCTACCAAATCCTAACAATGTGATTAGACTTATTTCTATTGATGATGATGATTAACGTCCACTAAAACCAAACTTTGGTCTATCGGACCTAAAGAAACGAATTATTTAGTTTGATTTAAGATTTTATTCCTATGCTCAAAAAGCTTGGAGAGAAGTCTCCCGAGCTCATTGTAATTTTGAGATCGAAAGGCATGCCAGAAATCTTAATAGGGATGATGGTTGGAAATTGAGTAAGAGGGATTCCAACTCTCTCATCATAACTCATCATTCTTTTATATCCTCTTTTTTTTGTCTATTTTCTTTTGTTTCTGCAAGGTTCCCCTATTTTTTTCTTTCTTTTTTGATTCCCTATTTTTATTTCTATTATTATCCATTTTTATTTCTATTTTTATGTGCTTTTGGTTTTTCTATTTTTATATGCTTTTTACTTTAAATATTTTCATCTTATCCCCAATTTGTTTTAATTTATTTTAGATTCTGTTGTTGAAAGATTTAAGCATCTCTCTATCAATTAATATAAACATGATATTATTATTAAATAATCTTAATATTGAAATTAATGTTTTGAATAATTAATGAATTATTTTGGGATTAAATATATTTTCCTAACAACTAGTTTTCTATTATGAATAAGTCAACCCATAACAAACAAGATGATATAAACTATTTCTACATCAATCAATAATATTGAAATATTATTTTTATATTTAATTATTTGTTAACAACTATTTTTAACTAATTATAGAATATTTTTCCTCATCCCTAATTCCAAATAATCAATTTCTTTACTTACTAACTAATTCACCAACAACGAATTTCTAACGGCTAACTCTGGGCAATGCTGCATCCTTACTATTTATTCCTTCTGATCAATGGATTTGATGAACCACATTAGTTGGTTCCAAACGTTGACCAAATCCTAACAATGGGATTAATTCTACAGACTTATTTCTATTACTATTTATTCCTTCTCATCAATGGATTTCTCACCTTGTCCTGAGGATGAACCACATTAGTTGGTTTCAAACGTTAACCAAATCCTAATAACGTGATTAATCAAAAAGACTTATTTCTACATTATGGACCACAAAATTAAATATAATTTTTTTAATACAACAAATGTACTTTGAAAAGGGTAAAGTTCTTCTCCAATTAAAAAATTGAGACATAACTTTTTAAAAAACAAAAAGATAATTTTTATAATTACTAATATATATTTATATATATCTTAGATTATTTTTTTATAAAATTTATGCAAATATGTTTATTACCCCATGCAATTTTGGCTTTGACATTACGAATTTCTTTGCCATTTATTTATAGTAACATTAGGAATTCAATTTTGTTATTTATTATTATTAATTTTATTTTTTTTGTTGTTTGTTGTAAAAGTGATTGGTTGAAGTCTTATTATGTATTCTTTAATAACTTTCATTTATGTGAGTTACTAATTTTTTGTTTTTAGATTTTATTTCTTTTTTATTATTATTATCATTTCAATGAATTCTAGTTTTTCTTAATATTTTTAATTTAAGATAACTTATTATATATATTAAAGTGGTATATATATTAATAATACAAATTTATTAAATTGTTTTAATTTTTGTGATGAAATTTTTTATTTATTATTATTTTTAGCTAATATAAACTATATTTAAGTTAAAGAAAATTTTATTAATTATTTAATTGGTATGATAAAACTTTATTTTATTAATTTGTTTAATTTAATTTAAACAATATATTTAAAGTTTGTAACCTTGGAGCGCGGGGAAAATCTATCCGATCCTTCATTATTTGAGGAATCTTCGACCTCTTTCGCGCGGTATGACAGAATTGTCTTTTTACCACCTGTACCGAACAGAATCTGTACCGAACAGAGGGCATCATTTAAAATTCAGAGTGCCATGTGACGCGGATAACCATCGCAGAAAGTTGAAATTGGAAGTGGATTTCAGCTTGCGGATGCCACGATTATCCGAATCATTGTTTGTGCAAAGAACTGTTCTGGAACGAATTTATCCCCTGGCCCTCTCCCCAACCGCGCTGGTTGGAGTCAAGACTGGATTTTGTTGACGACTTTGTAAATTTGATCGAAATAGCTGAAGTATTTACACATTATCATCATCAACAAAACGCTATATATATTGGTTTTCTTCGTTTCAACTTCTTTTCTCACGCTTTATGTGTGAGCAGATCGAATCGAATCTCATCTGTAGCTAGCCCTCATCTGTAAGAAAATATGCATCGGTTTGTTGGAACCCGAGTCTTAAGCCGACAAGCGAAACGCGTGTTTACCGGAGATTGCAAAGGCCACGCATTCAGCAACAGGTACTCTGCAGTTTCTGTTGAATTTTTGTAGCATATTTTACTTTTCAGTGTTGTTAATGCCCACACTTTTCATGAAATTTCTCAGTACTCTGCAAACTTATTTCCGTTTAAAGGCAAACTAATGGGAGTGTTCTGTAGAGAATTTAGTAGGTGACACTCTTGACACTCGTAAGACGATTCTTATTAACATTTAGTGTTATATCCCGAGGAAACCTAAGCGAGCTAAATTTCATTGGTGTTTACTAGATGTATATCCAATTTAGGGTATTTTGAACTGGCATGTATTGATAAGGAATTAGCCAAATGCCCAACATTGCCCACCACCTTTACCCCTTTTTTATATATATATATATATACACACTCGATCAATGGACTGGATGAGATTTGATCCACGACCTTTGTGGACTTTCACACAAAAATGTATACAGAGTTCCCTTCGAGCTGTTATGCTTATATCCTATTTAAAATGTTCCACATTATTTTCTCTGTTTGTTAATCTTTGTTTGTTTATTCTGTTTATTGATTTACCTACTTTTACTCGTGCAGTCAGCGATTCAAGTTGTTATATCCTATTCAAAATGTTTCATAGTTTTTTCATCTGTTTGTCAGTTTTCGTTTGTTTATTTATTCTGTCTATTGATTACCCTATTTTTAAAATCACGCAGTCACTAATCCGGGCCATAATGTCTGTATAAGCAATTTTTTCTGATATCTCTTGTTGTAATTGTCTTTTAATGCTTATTTTCTGTCATCAAACCTACTTATTTAGAATTTTAGATTTTATAGAGCTGGCGGATAGGCCTTTAGCAGCAAGAAGAATGCTATGCATTTCTAGTATCCACTGGATCGACAATGCTATCCATCTCTCGTATCTATTGGATTGACAGTACAATCGAGTCCAGGCCCATATAATGAGATTTTTTTTTCACTTAGCCTCATATCATGATATTTTTCCATTTGGCCTCAAATATTTAGAGTGTCTCTGTTCATGGCGTCTGATCTCTTCTCCCAAATGTCACCCATACAAGCATACTGATATTCTTCATGGTTAAGCCAAAGGTGTGATATTATATGGTTAATCTTCACCTGAGGCCTGCTGACTTATTGAAGTGGGGCTTGTTGAGCTTGCACATGGGTCACTAACCCATTAATTATGTTGTAATTATTGGGCGATTTTGGCTAAGGCGGACCTGGTCAACCCCTTCGGGTTAGTGCCCCAACCCTAAGAATGTGTATACATAGCTCTACAGTCCTCTCCTTTGCAAAATCTATCTCAAGTGAATTCATTATTTGATAAGCCAAAGGGCATTTCTAAACAGTCACTGCCCTTGTGGATGACTATTTGTTGCGATGAGTTGATCTCTCTCTTGGTGGCATTTATGCTCTGGTTCTAGGTTGGCACAGGTATTCTTATTAACGTGGGGCAGATATATTGTTGCTGTTGCTAAATCTGACATTGCCCACTTGTGCCAAGGGGGAACAAGTTCAATGTAGAATATCCCCATGCTTCCAAATATGTGAGAAATGACACAAGAAGGGGAGTACTCTGCTCCACCTCATGAATAACCCCTCATGTGATATCACACCAATCTGAAATTGCTAAAATCACCTAGGGTTTTCCCCTTCTATGGAAAAATATATCCTGAACAGTGTATTGCCATAGGCATAGGAAGGCTAGACAAGCACAACAATGACTATATTTATGTAGTGCTCAATTGAAATAATCATGAACCATGATAAACAAGTTCTCCAAGAGTAAAAGAGACATCTTCTAACCAGTATATACCATTGATAAATCACTGAAGTAAATTTTTAATGATAACGTGCTGTAGAGAGAAACAAACGAAGTGTGCAAATAACAATTCTCATCTAACTCCCTTAGTGCTTGTTACCCATCAAAAGCGGATGACCCCATAGGAGAAATTTCCTTTCTCATCATCTCTTCCAGCCGGCCATCCAACAGCCCTTGTAGACACCACTAGCTGAAGACGATGTGCCATTCATAGCTCCACCACCTGCATCAATTATATGACTTCTCACCCATCTCGCAGGAGCACATGAACGAAGGTGGGATTTCGATCAAAATTTACTTTATTCATTTTGCAATTGGGTGTTTACTCTTGTTTGTATTTGGGCTTTTGGCATGGATTATGGGGTGAGCTGGAAGGAGGAGTCTTGATTGTGATTTTTTTCCCTCACCTTAAATGGGGGTTAATTTTCAATCCTAGTCCAATGGGACTTCCCCTAATGACCCAATGGGTATAGGAGGGGCACTACTTGGGAAACCCTGATTGCGATAGTGTGTTCCATTTATCTCCATTCCATACTTACTATCCATCTTGTAGTACAAGCCCTATGTTTTGCCTCCATTCTTTAGGTTCATTTCACCACTGGTTCTCTAGGATTTGGCATCCATACATCCTTATACTTGGGTAGGGCCTGAAACTTGGCCTTGAGAATGTTCAATTGAAATAATCATGAACCATGATATACAAGCTCTCCAAGAGTAAAATAGACATCTTCTAACCAATATATACCATTGATAAATCACTGAAGTAAATTTTTAATGATAGTGTGCTATAGAGAGAAACAAACAAAGTGTGCAAATAACAATTCTCCTCTAACCCCCTTAGTGCTTGTTACCCATCAAAAGTGGATGACCCCATAGGAGAAATTTCCTTTCTCATCATCTCTTCTAGTTGGCCATCCAACAACCCCTGTAGACACCACTAGCTGAAGACGATGTGCCATTCATAGCTCCACCACTTGCATCAATTATATGACTTCTAAGTTCTCACCCATCTCGCAGGAGCACATGAACGAAGTGGGATTTCAATCAAAAGGTACTTTATTCATTTTGCAATTGGGTGTTTACACTTGTTTGTATTTGGGCTTTTGGCATGGATTATGGGGTGAGCTGGAAGGAGGAGGAGTCTTAATCGTGATTTTTTTCCCTCACCTTAAATGGGGGCTAATTTTCAATCCTAGTCCAATGGGACCTCCCCTAATGGCCCAATGGGTATAAGAGGGGCATTACTTGGGAAACCCTGATTGAGATAGCGTGTTCCATTTATCCCCATTCCATACCACTTTCCATCTTGCAGTACAAGCCCTATGTTTTGCCTCCATTCTTCAGGTTCATTTGATCACTGGTTCTCTAGGATTTGGCATCCATACATCCTCATACTTGGGTAGGGCCTGAAACTTGGCCTTGGGAATGCTCAATTGAAATAATCATGAACGATAAACAAGCTCTCCAAGAGTAAAAGAGACATATTCTAACCAATATATACCATTGATAAATCACTGAAGTAAATTTTTAATGATAATGTGCTGTAAAGAGAAACAAACAAAGCGTGCAAATAACAATTCCCCTCTAACCCCCTTAGTGCTTGTTACCCATCAAAAGTGGATGACCCCATAGGAGGAATTTCCTTTCTCATCATCTCTTCTAGCCGGCCATCCAATAGCCCCTGTAGACACCACTAGCTGAAGACGATGTGCCATTCATAGCTCCGCCACCTGCATCAATTATATGACTTCTCACCCATCTCGCATGGGCACATGAACGAAGGTGGGATTTCGATCAAAAGGTACTTTATTCATTTTGCAATTGGGTGTTTACTCTTGTTTGTATTTGGGCTTTTGGCATGGATTATGGGGTGAGCTGGAAGAAGGAGTCTTGATCGTGATTTTTTTCCCTCACCTTAAATGGTGGTTAATTTTCAATCCTAGTCCAATGGGACCTCCCCTAATGGCCCAATGTGTATAGGGGGGGCACTACTTGGGAAACCCTGATTGAGATAGTGTGTTCCATTTATCCCCATTCCATACTTACCACTTTCCATCTTGTAGTACAAGCCTTATGTTTTGCCTCCATTCTTCAGGTTCATTTCATCACTGGTTCTCTAGGATTTGGCATCCATACATCCTCATACTTGGGTAGGGCCTGAAACTTGGCCTTGGGAATGCTCAATTGAAATAATCATGGACCATGATAAACAAGCTCTCCAAGATTAAAAGAGACATCTTCTAACCAATATATACCATTGATAAATCACTGAAGTAAATTTTTAATGATAATGTGCTGTAGAGAGAAACAAACAAAGTGTGCAAATAACAATTCTCCTCTAACCCCCTTAGTGCTTGTTACCCATCAAAAGTGGATGACCCCATAGGAGAAATTTCCTTTCTCATCACCTCTTGCAGCCAACCATCCAACAACCCCTGTAGACACCACTAGCTGAAGACGATGTGCCATTCATAGCTTCGCCACTTGTATCAATTATATGACTTCTCACCCATTTCGCAGGAGCACATGAACGAAGGTGGGATTTCGATCAAAATGTACTTTATTCATTTTGCAATTGGGTGTTTACGCTTGTTTGTATTTGGGCTTTTGGCATGGATTATGGGGTGAGCTGGAAGGAGGAGGAGCCTTGATCGTGATTTTTTTCCCTCACCTTAAATGGGGGTTAATTTTCAATCCTATTCCAATGGGACCTCCCCTAATGGCCCAATGGGTATAGGAGGGGCACTACTTGGGAAACCCTGATTGAGATAGTGTGTTCCATTTATCCCCATTCCATACTTACCACTTTCCATCTTGCAATACAAGCCCTATGTTTTGCCTCCATTCTTCAGGTTCATTTCACCATTGGTTCTCTAGGATTTGGCATCCATACATCCTCATACTTGGGTAGGGCCTGAAACTTGGCCTTGGGAATTTGATGCAGCTAAAAGAGAAAGGATAAAGCATATATTGGCCATAAGTAAAATAAAAGAAAGAATATCAAAATGCAAAAGATGGCCAGGACATACACATTAGCATGTGGGCAAAAACTTGGCATGAGCTCCAGCTCACCTCTTATGGTCATCACCTAGTTCCTGAGCACATGTTGCTCTTTCACATCATGAAAAAGGAACCCTTGCATGTCCCAATCCCCAATGGGCAATGAGCTGCCTCATCATTAAGGGGGTAATAACTGCTATGCATCATACAAAGGAAGCTCTAACCCTTAGAATTGTGAGCAATAATACAAAGAAAAATCAAGAAAAAATAAAAGACACACAAGAGGGGTGGAAAAACAAAGGTCCGGTTGGTATCTCATGCATCCACGATTGCTCCCTCCTCACCTCTATACACTCAGGATGTGGATCTCCATCATGTTGGTCCCTTTGACCATGGCACTTGGCCGTGAAGTTTTTTTCCCTTCGTTACCATCATTATTTACATAACACCTATTGATTGGAAGGTGGACTGAGGAAATGTCACGTCCCCTTGGGGGCTAGAAACACCTAATAGGGTTTCCCTTTAGCCACTCCTACCTAGGGAGGTAACACCATTGTGAGTTCAAAGCCCCAAATTTGGAAGGGAATCCTTGTTTGACGTGTCAAATAGCCCATTACTTTCAAGCTTGGTCCACTTAGATGCACAAATTATTATTGTATCTAATGACTTGTTGCTTTCACTAGAATTTATGAAGTGATCATTAGGTGGTTCCACAATAGGGACCTGGCCACCTTAACTGTTACTAGAATTCTAGAGAAGCATATTGACATCTTCAGGTGAGGCATTGAGGGCCATGGGACTCCAAGTAGTAGAGCATCGTATACACCCTTGCGCACCTCCAACATTGACAACGTTTTGGCACTTTGCCCTGCATTCGATGATTTTTGAGATGATGCTTTTGGACTCAACATGCCCCCAGTTGGCCTTAGCACTTTGCGAGGGATGGCCGCTGATCCAAGGCCTAGATGAGAACGGTCTCATCCCTTGAGAAATGGGAGGGCTAGCACCAGCTTGGAAGCCCTCAATGTTGGAGCAAAGACAGACACTTTGGCCATTTGGAAACCCATGAGACGACTTTTGTGCCCTAAGATGAAATTTGGGGTCCATAAAGAGATATCGACAGAAGCCTAAGGGCCAACCCTTAAGAGGTGATTTTTAGAAGCCTCTACATTCAACTTAGTACCAAGAGGCCTCAATGCATGCCCTAGAGTGGCTCACGCATGGATGATATCATCATATTTTGTGTTATGGCTCACACATGTGGGCAATTTATATGTTTTGTCTCGGCTAGTAGGTCAACTTGTGACCTAACTTGTTGTTGTGACATTATTTAATTGTTTTAGGGGGCCTTAAGCTAAAATGAACTTTAGTACTCCACATATAAATAGAGGAGAGATCATTCATTTGTAAATCATCACACGCACTTGGAATTTTGGCCTCTTGTGTATTTCACCCTTCTTGTCTTGTGGAGTAAATCGGATCTCTAGCCCTGCCTTGCTGCTCCACCACACTTTGCTCCACTTGACACCTGTCATCATGCTACTATCGTTAAGGGCTCCCATAGCTGGATGTGATCCAAGAGTTTGGGCACGTCAAGGATCCTGCCCCACTTCTGTAGTCTTTTGACTACAACTCTATGTCACCCTACCTCTTTTCTAGAGGCGCATGAGCACTCATGGCACAATCGTCATTAGTCTCAACATCCTTCTCAGCCTTTGCTGGAGTTGCCTTTGAATCGAAAAGCTTCTCCCTTGCCTTTCTTCATGGGGCATTGAGCTACATAATGTCCCAGATCCACATAGTTGAAGCACTTGACTTTGGAGATGTCCTTCCTCTTCCCTTGCTCTCCCATAGATGTTAGAGCCGCATCCTCCTCCTCCTCTTTCTTGACTCGAATTCCCTTACCACTACCCGTCGCGTTCGTCAACTTCCTGATCTCTTCCTGTCGAAGAGTTGCCCACATTTCTTCCCAACTAGGGAGAGTTGCTCTGCCCAAGACGCTTTGGACAAATGTTTCCCAGTCCTCAGAGACTACATTCAGAGCAGTCCTGACCATAAACTCTGGATCTGGTGTAGACCCCACGGAAGTTGGTTGTGAATTCTTTGCAACTTGAGGAGGAAGTGATCTATCTCCTCTCCGTTCTGCATCTGATATGACCTCAGCTGATTCTCCAATATCATCTTCCGCTGCATTGAAGAGCCTTGGTTTAATGTGGTCAGGGCCTCCCACATCTTCCTTGTTGTGTTCTTCTCAGCAATATGCGGTATGACATGATCTTTGACCCCGTCTAGGATCATGCATTTCGCTTTCGCCTCGACCTCCTCATACTTCTTATTAACATTCGAGTCAATTGGGACAACTACGATTTTCAAGGCATAATCCTTGATGTGATGTTTATCAAGGATTGCCAGGATCCTAGTCTTCTAGATGACAAAATTGGAAGCCCCGTCCAATCTGTCCTGATCCCTCAATCTGTTTACTGCCATCTCTACTCCTCTTCTAGACTCCCTTTGAGTCTCGACTTCCCTCCTAGAAATCGGCCAACTGTTGAATCGCTCCTCTCCAATCCTTCTTTGCTACTGCAACTTGGATTTGGATTTATTGGCTAGAAATCCGTCAAGGTAGTGCTTCCCCCTACCTTGGTTCCGTCTTCTTAGACACTGTTCTGCTCAGACAGAAACAACGTCCCACCAACTCCTCAAATCACATTCTGCACAGCTCCCTTAGCCCCGACAACTGAAGAATCTGAGCCTTTCTGGCTTTGCGCAATCACAGTGAGAGTTGGATCAGTTCCTCTTGGCCTCAGCGTCAATCCTTCCTGACTGAGAAAGATGACCGGGCACTACGTAGGCTTGATCTGCCCCTCCTCTGCGTCTGTATTGGCTCTCCTCCTGGCTCAGAATGCTGACGCAGGCTTTGCGTGAGCCTCTGTGATCCAGGAGGATCCGGCTTTGCGTGAGCCTCTGTGATCCAGGAGGATCCGTTGATTCAATTGCACAGGTGTTTGAAGTGTCGTCATTAGTATTCAGTGTCGTCGTCGCCTCAGTTTATGGTTGTCATTCAGTTTCAACAGTGTTGGTTATGATCAGGTTGTACAGGTAATGTTCATAGTGATCATGGCGTTCAGTTGATATGGGTGTACTTGGCTGTCGACTTGTGTTCATCGACAGTTTCGCCAGGATTAGTCGACGAAATGTGTTTTGTCGTTCGACTTTGCAGGATTGGTCGACGACATGTGTTTTGTCATTCGACAAGCAGGATTTGGGTTCGACATGAGTGTCGTCCATGGCATAGGTTCATTGTCTGGGTTGTCGTTGCAAGGATAGTTGGAGTCGACGATGTGCGTGGGTTGTCGTCATGGCAAAAGATCAATATCATCGTTTGTCGACGATAAGCATATGGTTTTATGTCACATTGTGACGAAAGATTGTAAAAGGGTTTTTAAAATTCTAGACCTAAACCCTAATCCTACATCTAAGTCCTAATGACTAAAACTAAACCTAAAACCCTAGTCCTAATTAAACCTATGCATAAAAAAAATACATATTACCTAAGTCCTCTACCTATGTTACATTTAAAATCTATGTATTGAACCAATACATAACACTATGTATTAAATCTCGGCCACATTAAAACATTATAATACAATCCAATACATATATCAGCAGTAGCCGCATTGGAACTGCGAGGGATTAAGACATGTGAGCAGATGTGTTAACTGTGGTTAGCACGTCGCGGATATGTATCTAACCGTAACCTGAGCATGTGAGCGCTGTAAACAAACCACTAGGGTATATGTCACGGTGTTCGGAGGTTAGTTGTAACGGTCGGAGAATGCAAACACATGAACCGTCAGCCCCCGCTGTCAACCGGAACCGCTGGCATACTAACCGCGGGTTAGGTCCTCTGTTCACATGAGGTGTCACCCGCCTCCGCCCGATTAGCTGCCAGCTAACGATTTCGGGCTAATCCAAAGTTCTCTTTTGGGTTTTTCTATGCAGATTTTGGATTAATTTAATTCCAAAATGGTGAATGTCACAATATGACATTAAAGCTCAACCAGTAAACCCTAAATTAACCCTAAGGGCAACTGATGCATTCCTAAACTCGGTGAAGGCAGTTCCAATGCACTTGGTGGGTTTAAAAGGAGGTTTTTCTCATTGAAGAAGAGATTGGTGGTTTTGGGTTTTTGTATGCAGATTTTGGAGGTTAGAGGCTGTTTTGTTTTCAGTGTTTCGGGAGCATCGGGAGTCAGAATTGGAAACCGTAAGTGGCGTTGGAAAGCTGGTTTAGAGGGCTATTTAATGACAGTGATCAGAAGTGTCTGTGTGTACATTCAATTTGGTCTTGTCTCTGTGTAATCAACACCTTCTTCTCATTCCTATTAAAACGGTCGCCCATCTTGAAAGCGGACTCGGAGACACAGTCCATCAGGGACGAACTTCGTAATCAATCTTGCGGTCTGGTATAGCTGTGTTTTTGCTGTTTATACTATTGTTATGGATCGATTTCATGTTTAATCAGCTGTCGTAAAGTGTTCTGCCCAAGCAATTTGCCTCGATTTCTGTGCTTTTAGTTATCATTCAAATCATTAATGGCTAATCAATTCTACATCAGTGTTTAATTTATGATAATTTTAGATCACTCTGCATCACCTTCTTAGCACTGTGTCACTCCTCTTGCCTCTTCAGCTCTGGAACAACGTTGTCTCTCGGGACAATTGCTTCACTGTTGCAAATTCTCAGATTTATGTTGCTGGTGTCTTCAGTCCTCCTTGATCTGCAATCGCTTCGATACCATGTGAAAATTTCTGAATCTAACACATCAGAAACCCCTACTGCATTTTCTGGTTTGCTATCTCCTACTTGTTCTTCACATTAAGAAGTTATTTAAATGCATAAATATCGAAGTAAACACAAATGAAGCCTTCACAAAGATAGAGATCGACAACTGAAATAAACTGAGACAACACAAGGGACACTGTTATTTTTGGACAATCATCCCTGGAAAAACCCAATGTGGGAAAACCAGTGCAACATATAAAGGGTTCTATTATTAAGCAAATTCTGGATGCAACTAGGATGCCAGAAATGGCTCACCCTTCAGAGAATATCCTTGGCAACAATACCTCTATTCGGAGACAGATATTCCGACAAATCAGCAGCCGAATGAACAATCCTACAGTGACTGTGGCTATTCCTTATGCTGGACAATGAAAGCTGCGCCACACACTCCTCTGGAACTGTGTCACCCTCTCTAGCACTGTGTCACCCTCTCTCGGCTAATCTGCTCTCAGTTTGCCCCACAGAATTCCTCAGTGCAGCCTTTGAAGCTCTCTGCGTCAACTGTGTCGGTCTCTATGGCCTCTGCGTTAGCTTCTTTGGCCCTCTGTGTCCTCTGCGCTGGCCTCCTTAGCCTCTGCGTCAGCCTTCCTAGGCTCTGCGCTGCCTTTTTCGACACTCTGCCACCTCTTTGATATGTATTCTTTAACCTCCTGCTGAACTGCTCCTCACTGTAACTGATCACTTGTTCGATTTCCTTAGCAAACCTCGCCTCGGAAAATCGAATTGACTAATCTCTCTTGGTATCTTGGTGTGTCTTCAACTGACCCTCAAGCCTCCTCTGATATTTTTCTTGTCGACGATTCAACGACCGAGATTAAGTCCCTAATCAACGACTAAGATTAGATTTGGCTTGATCTTTGTTATTTAGAACTTTTTCACCCATATTATATTAAAACACATTAATATTTTATTTTTCCTAAGTTTATACTTAGGAACCCCATTAAAAATATCAATTATTTTAATATCTCTCCATCTGGTTGGAATTTCCCCAAACGATTTCTAGGTCTTGGAGATCTCATGTGCCTTAGCCTCTCCACCAATTTTCATGGCTAGAGCACATCCGATACTACCAAAAATCAACAGAAGCTATTGCTGACAGGGAGCTCATTCTCATTGCCCTTGGAAGTCTTCCTTTCGAATGGCATGTGTTCAACACTAGTATTCTCAATAACGACAAAATTCCAGGTTTTGAAGAATTGTTGACTAGATGTTCTCAACAAGAAACAAGGATGATGGAATTGGAGATGCCTTCGAATAGGAATAATCCTACTGCATTCTTCGCTCATGCCAAGAGGAAGAACAATGTCAGGTTCAAAGAAGCAAAGTCAAGGAAGACCGGGATTCAAAAATGGAAGGAAGGGAAGATGCTTCGTTTGCAACAAGTTTGGTCACTATGCCAAGGAGTGTTCAAATAGAAGGGACACATCTCATATGATGATCACAATCATTCAATGGGCAACAACAACAATCAGAGGAATGGCAAGTTCAACAACAAAGGGAAAAGGAATGCTTCCTCTACTTAACTTGGAAATGATAGAGCTTCTAAAAGAACAAGAAACTCTAGGTATGATTAGTCTAATGTTGTAAATTCTAAGCAAAAGGAATTTTGTCTTATATTTTCCCTCTCTAGTGCCTCTCCTTCGGATACTTTGGGAAATTGGTTGATTAATAGTGGTGCCTCAAGTCACTTCACTAGGTACAAGGAAGCTCTTTCAAATCTGATAGAGAAGGATACAAATTTGGAAGTTATCCTTGGAGACAATGCCACCTATCCCGTGAAGGGAGTTGAGAATGTTACCTTTCAATTGAATCAAGGTAACATTGTTCATCTTCAAGAAGTACTATATGTACTTGATTTAAAGAAGAATCTAGTGACTATCTCGGTGATGGAAGACAAAGGATTCAAGGTGGCATTCATTGATGGAAAGGTACGTGTGTGGAAAAGAAATTTCTAAGAAGCATTTACTCTTGGATTTAGGGTTGACAATTTATATCAAGTTGAAGGAAGTCCACTGGGAGTCATGTCTTGCGACACATCTATTCAATCCGAACTATGGCATCGAAAGTTTGCTCATCTTCACTATAAGGCTCTACCCGATGCAAGGAAGATGGTTACAGGTATGCCTGAATTCAAAATAGAGCATGAAGGTGTAAGTCAGGGATGTGTTGAGGGAAAACATGCAAGGGGACCATTCCCCTAAAGTGGTGGCAAGACCACAAACATTTTGCAATTGGTTCATTCTGATCTATCTGGTATGTTGCCTGTGACATCATTAGGAGGATATTTATATTATGCTGTCTTTGTGGACGACTTCTCTCGCAAAACTTGGATATATTTCTTGAAGAAGAAGGACGAAATATTCTCATGGTTCCGTGCCTTCAAATCCTTGGTGGAAA